>JACEFZ010012713.1:0-15270 GCA_014155875.1 Cepaea nemoralis
ACTTGCTTCGTAGTCGCGCATCTTATCATCATCAATCTAGTGAATACCGTTGTGGTATTCCGCTCGTGGAGCCTTTGTATAATCTGCTCCGAATAAAACATGTATCCTTTTGCAAACGAGACGTGTTGTCACTTTCGTTTAGTGCAAAAGAAGAGAATCCGTGTATGCCTGTCGCAAGTGGGTTGCTCACAGGCAGGAGACTATTTGGTGTCAGAAGTGCTTGAATCACCGCTCATTACCAGGTAGAAACAAGCTGACACCAGGACACGATCTGACACCAAGATACCATACATTTGGTGTCAGAGGTACCTGAACAACCGCTCACTACCAATAAGATACCATTAGGTGTAATAAGACCCTGAACTACCGCTCACTACCATTAGCCACCATTTTGGCTCATTTTGGATAGCATGTGTTAGAATACCATTGCTGTTGTGTTTCAACCACAACGCATTGCTATTAGCCAAGATACCACGTTACCATTTCTCGTGGGGCTTGAACCACCGCTAGAGTTGTGCTATTTAATTGAGCCTAGCAGTAAGAAGAATAGCAATGTATTGTGTGATGAAAGGTATCATTAACATATGATTTAGGTAAATTATTGAAATGAAATTGTGTGAACCATAAACTGATTGTGTACAAAGTTAAAATTTACTCATCATGTATTCGATACTGTCAAAATGTCAACATCTATCACAATCACGTTAGTATTTGTGAAAAAACAAATTTTTTTCGCACAACAATAGAAAATTAGATGTTACGCTAGAATCGTAGTGCGCAGTCCAGTCAGAAACGAGAAAGGGAAGACAAGACGACATTGACATTCATTGACATTCATTGACGTTCATTCAGACTATCATACAATTCTCGTAAATATAATGACAGTTTAAAGCCAACTGTACTAGTGGAATGAGCTACTCAATTAGCCAAGTGAAGAAATACAAGAGTGTGACGAAGGAAATGAGAGATCTTGTCCTATCCCATAAGAGAAGTAGAAAACTCAAGTCTCTGACAAAATTAGACAGCCAATTTGTGTAACATTACTTGTGTTACCCCCACAACTTAAAAGTTTGTAACACAACAGGGGAGGAACGAGAGCCTGTCAAAGCCTTGAGAGGAAGCTCTAAGCTCTGAGAGAGCTAACATAGAGCTTATTAGGGGACAGGTGACGTAATAGGACAGGAGACCAGACAGGAGAGACACCACAGCTATAAATAGCTATAACGGGACACACTTGTGTCAATAGCACAAGGCCCAGCACGTAAACCAAACATTGCACGCTGAGCTGAATTGCTAGTGGCTGAACACGCCACGCTCAGCGAGCTCAGACAGGCCCCAGACGGCGTAGGAATCAGACGTGTATTGCGCTAGGAAGTCTTTGTAGTTATAAAGGACAGTATAATAGTATAATAGCCTAGCTTAGCTTCAGTAATTATAGTATTTATGTCATCCTCTCATCCCATCTTATCATCATCACATTCTAAGATGTGTAATACAGTTGTGGTATTCCGCTCGTGGAGCCTTTGTATAATCTGCTCCGAATAAAACATGTATCCTTTTGCAAACGAGACGAGTTGTCACTTTCGTTTAGTGCAAAAGAAGAGATTCCGTGTATGCCTGTCGCAAGTGGGTTGCTGACAACAGTCATCTTTTGCATTACAGTCATCCTGGGCATTACAGTCATCCTGGGCATTACAGTCATCCTGGGCATTACAGTCATCCTGAAAATTATAGTCATCTTGGGTATTACAGCCATCTTGGGCATCACAGTCATCCTAGGCAATACAATCGTGCTAACCATTACAGTCATCCTGGGTATTACAGTCATCTTGAGCATCACAGTCATCCAGGGTATTACAGTCATCCTGGGTATTACAGTCATGGTGGGTATTACAGTCATCCTGTGTATTACAGCCATCTTGGGCATTACAGTCATCCTTGATATTACAATCATCCTGGCATTGCCAGTAGCTCTTCGCCACTCCACCTACCCAGAAAATCTCATCTCATACCATCTGGTTTTTCTTGTGCCTTGCAGTGCTTAGGTGAAGTATAAACAACGGGAGAGTGCCCATTTATGGGCTTCATATATCAAGATCCTCATGGACTCTGCTATTCCCTCTGTCCATCGTTTACGTGGTCGACCTCTTCATCCGCTTCCATCTGGTCTGTACATCATTGATTAATGTGGTATACTGTTAGTGGGTAACCTAGTTACATGGCCAAACCATTTGACTTGTTGCTTTCCAATAACATCCAGCGCTGCTATAACCCCCACTTTAGTTCTGATTTCTTCATTTCTGATTTTCTCTCTTCTTGATACTTTGAGTATTTTTCTCAGGAATCTAATTTCTGTTGTTGTGATTTGTTTTTCTCTTTTTCTGTCATTGTCCAGGTTTGGCATTGGTAACATAGAATTGGTAGGAATGTCGCAGGAGAAAGGAATATGAAGGATAGGAAGACATAGTTTCCTATACTTAGGTGCTCAAAGATAAAGAAGCGCAACACTGACTTTTAGTGGGCCAGAGAATAAAAGGACAATAAGAAGAAATAGAGAAAGAGCACTGTATATATTCTCCTCAGTTAACAAGAAAAGGGATAGAGTTAGACAGAAGATTCCAGGAGTTCTTTGTGCGGGGGATATACTGTTGTATACCCCAGACAAAAGATTACAATGTTGGACTGCAACAGAATCAATGAGTTTACACAACAAACTAAAACTAAACAAAACAAATTAAGAACAACAAAATTAGACCTTTATTGACAGAACCGGGCACTCTCACGAAGTTTATACTTCACCTCGACACCGCAAGGTACAAGAGGAACATGGTAAAAGGTAAAATTGACAGAACTGCATGATTCAGGGAAAATAGACATCCTGACATGTCACACAACTGACATATACAGAAATTGGAACCAATGTTCCCACAGTGGATATCACTCACTGCTGCCTAACATCGCTATGCACATGACCAGGTACCATTTTCCACAAACCAGCAAGGACATGGCAACAACGGAGCCTCAATGTAAACAACAACGGTAACAGCAGGTATGGACTCTCTATTGTAATCATCTCAGGACTTCATGGACAGTCAGTACATACAGAAATGGGAATCTGAAATCCCACAGTTAGAGATAACTGCTGCCTAGCACTGACTACAGGGGCGGTCTCTGAATGACAGTGAAACCTCAACCATGTTCAGTTGAGTCAAAGGGAACCCTCAATACCCACACAAGACACTCGCATCACATAGGTCGACTGGGACCAGATACAGCAAAGAGCCATAACATAACGAATAACAAAACTATAACCCTAACAGCAGAGATATTGTGGCATAAACTGGTATAAACAGGTATACGAATGGGGGTGTGAGTGGCCTAAAACGACATTAACCAGAGCTGGGGCTCAAGTTTGCTCTACAAACAACCATGGCCAAGGGTCACTACCTGCAATGCATGACAAGGTACAACAACTAATTAATAATCATCAAAGAATCATTATTTGCAGCTACATATATATGCATTCGCATTATATCAATTGACAACAGTATTGCAAACACCGTAATCTATTGTCTACTTATATTTAACTAACATTATTATTTCCTATCTCCCAACGCGTCGTCTACAGCCAGATGAACCTACAAGTATTTAACCATTTACCCGGACTTTCGCGTAGATTTGAACTCGCTGCCTTTACCCCGCAAGGCCACCTTAACTATACAACAACAGAAACATGACCCCGCTTCACCTCCGCCTAGTCGGACACAAGACACGCATTCCATTCCATACCGCTCCGTCCCTGGCGAGTATTGTCCTCCGGTCTCATTGTTTGGGTTGACCGAGTGATCGCTTCTCAGTCGCCTGCTAGACCCGATCTCGGTGTTTGTTTGTATTTTGCTGTAGCCTTTCGTTCCATATTTACATGCTGTTGCACTCGCCTAGTTCTCATTAATTGTGTACGTCTAATTGCTTAGTTTACATATACATACATAGTTTATCGACACTCAGCTAATCTAATCGATTAATTTGACTCCCATCACTCTATTTCAGCCAGTTAGATATAGGTCATTTGCAGGACGCCGCATTCAGTCCTGATACTTGCCGCGTCGTGGATTCCTTTAGCTGGTTAATGTTTAGTAGTTTGCCAATGCTTCCTTGTTTAGACCCTATTATAGTTAGCTAGCCAGTTAGATGTAGGTCCTTTTCAGGACATTGCACTCAGTGCTGACATTTGTCGGTCGTTCATGATTACGCGGTGAGTTCACCTACGGTAGTTTGCTATAGCTCTCTAAACTAAGATACCTGATTATCATATACAATTATACTAATTAGGTCTAAGTCTTACGTCGACTTACATTCAGCTTCTGTCGTCCAGTCGATCTTCTGGTTGTCCTTCTGGGTTTCATTTGTCTCTGCCCAATCAATCGCTTGTCGTGGATCCCACTTGACTTTTCCGTCCTATCTGACATTAGTCTCCTGTGTGGTTCCAACCGCAGTGTCTCTGGCTAGTGGTAGTCCTATCTGACGTTAGCCATCATCTGCAACTAATGAGCGGTTTCCTTAGCCAACAGTCCCTCTCAAATGGCTTGCACGCCATTTTGTGATCCTCGGAATTTGCGTTCCACTCCGTCGGGCTTAATTACCTGGAATAAATGGTCCACAGATCCTTTGATCATCTTCTTTTCCGGCGGTCCAGACGGAACGTTGATATGTGCATCTTTCCGTCTTTATTACCACCTCTCCATCTTCCTGGACACTAAACAGCCTGCGATATGGACATCACCATCGCTGAAGTTCTGCACGCATACCTCTTGGACTGGGCGATAGCCCAGCCCTCGGCCCACTGGGCCCTGTTGCTAAACCGTACTCTTGCTTGTTCCACACTGTCCAAACTGACTGGATCCCAAAGTATATATTACTTCTACCCGTGCTGTCGCTGTCCCGCGGCCTTGTCTTTCCCCAACGCCGCGCAGGGAAAATCTCCAATCAGCATACAGCACGCAGCTTGGCTGATCTGCATGTTTAATTTGCATCTTATTATTAATCTAACTTCCTTCACCCTGCTACGACCTTGTTTTTGAGTTCATAGTACCTTGTTTGAGTTCATGCTCCTTGAAGTAGATTTCTCAGCTCAAGCACGTTCCCACTGCCATAAATCTGCCAGCCTACGGTACCTACTTTTGTTCCTTGACAGCCTCAGTTTTATTTCTGACCTGTTTGTAACTATAAATTCTCCGACATCTAGAGTTACTCACGGCCACTTGACAGTTCAGAACAGATTTACGTTACTTTTGGCTGAAAAACCTTACTCTAATTTCTGTCGGGGTAACCCAGGGTTTACCAGTTCGTTTGTCGCCCGAGACCCTGAACTCCCTAACTGTTTTTAAAAATATCCTGGTCGATGAACTGTACTTCCAAATTCCACGACTGGTTTTGGTGGCATCACTATCTAGTGCCTTATTATCCCATTTTGTGACGCATCAGGCGTTCACAGGAAGATTGTGTTTTTAAGTGTTTTCTTGGTGACTTTTGATACATGTTTGTTCTTTAGTTATTTTTTTAGCTCTTTAGTACTTGAATTCCTTTACTTATTTCAGGTGGTGTTCTTTTGGGTGAATCTCTGTTGTCTTTTCTTCGTTGGTTATAATCATTACCTCTCTTTTACAGGTGCTAATTTTCATTGTTATGTTCCATACACACTTCGTTTAAACTATTAATGCGTGTCTTGTAATTGTGCTTCTGATTTTTCTATTAGTGCTTGATCATCCGCAAATAGGAGTTCTTTAATGGTGTAATTTGCCATTGGTTCTTCTTCTGTGTTCCGTTCGTCATGTGTGTTCTTGCAGTCTCTGCTTGGCTGATTTCTTTACATATGCTGTCTATATATGTTTGAACAAGAGAGGGGACAAGACACAACCTTGTCTTACTCCGGATCTCATGGTGACGGGTTCTGAGTATCCTCCATTTTTTCTCACTATGCATTCACTGTTGTTGTATAAGTTTCTACATACGTTTGTTAGATGTGTACTCACTCCATATCGTTTAAGGAATTACAACAGCTTGTTTCTATCTACTCTATCAAACGCCTTTTCTTAGTCGACAAAGGCTAAGTAGAGTGTTTCATTAAATTCAATTGATTTTTCTATAAGCTGTCTAGTCTAAGAGCAAAACTGGCATCTGTGCATCCTTTGTTTTCCCTAAGTCCATGTTGTGTTTCAGTTAGTTCTTTCTTATAAATTTTCCTCACTGCTTCGTCTTGGTTTTTTTTTTTTTTTTAAGTTTACTGATTTGCAAAGCATGTATTTTCCTGGTCTTTGCTTTCTTCTTCTGTTTGTTCTTATTGTTGCAATAACTGCTTTATGGTATGTGTTTATGTTTAAGCTGGGCACTGTCCTTGCATCTAATATATTTCTCTTTCTGTTAGTTCCTGTTAATATAAAATCAATTTGGCTTTTGGTATTTAGATCGTTACATTTATGCCAGGTGTATATTTATGAATCCTGTGTGTTTATAACACGTGTTTTTTTTTATAAAGAGGTCATGTTGGCTGCATATCTTTATCAGTCTACTTCCATTATCACTTTTCTCATTATGTTGGTCTCCAAATGCTCCAATATGTTTTTCCGTGCCTGTTCTGTTATGTCCTAGTCTTGTTTTGAAGTCTCCCATAGCTATAATGTTGTCCTGTTTCTCTATTTTATTTAGTACGTCATTGATGTCTTCGTAGAACTCGCATTCCTGCTCACTTTTGTTTGTATTACGTGGTGTATTTATGTGTTATATATGTAGTATTTTGTCTGGTCTTTTATTCTCATTGTTATGATTATTTTTTTATATATATTTTATTTCTAAAATACTTCTTGCTAGCAGTGGTTCAATGACTATTCCTACACTGTGTCTTGCCCTTTCTTACAGTTCCACTCCGGAGTAAACAGACGTATAACAGTGGGGGATCTCCTTGCATACGTTCCCTTTTATTCTGGTGTAGGTAATTCCCATCAATCCAATTTTCCTCTCTTCCATTATTTCTATAAGTTCTTCTTTATTATTACAACCGTAGGTGTTCATTGTGCCTATGTACTATGTATCGCTGATCTATCTCGTAGTCCTTTAACATTGCCGCGTCTATATCCATTTGGGTCAATCCGGTTATACTTCTAAGGTTTTCTACGAGCAGTATGAAAACCCCTGCCAGCTTGCTAGGCCAGTCTCAGATTTAGGACAAAAATCTGACCAAGGGGAGTCTGTACCCTCTGGCGAGCCAAATCCGCATTGGCCCATGACCTCGCTGTCATGGTTTCCCAGTCCACATCACGGAGAGGTAGGGTTGACTTATGTAGTCTGCGGATCACGTCCCCCCCCCCCCTCCTGGGATAGGTTAGCCGATCCTAACCCTACTGGCTGCAGGGCAAGGCGCACTCCACACCCTGTAGACCCAGAAAATATTCTCAAATGAGATGGCTGCTGTGTATATACTGTGTGATAGTAATTCGACCACTTGACCACCGGGTCGGCAGATAAATGATGCTGACCACTGCGCTACCACGACTCCCAACTGGGGTATAATAACGTTAATGACTTTTTTACGCGTCATAGGCGGATTGGGCATATAATTCTAGACTCCTATTTGTATAGACCAATCGGCTCTGCCTTGGTGACGTGGTCAGTAACGGTCTACCCATTCTAGACTGGGTAGATCTGGCAGATCATGTCAATTTTTAAATTTCGAATCTGCTCCGATCTCATGACCGCCGGGCCCTGGTATCGTTCTTCTTAGGCCGCATAAAGAACATGACTCTTAGACCACACAAAGAACATGACTCTTAGACCGTACAAAGAACATGATTCTCAAACCGTACAAAGAAAATGACAAATTTTCCGCATGGTTTTTTCATATAATATTTTATGCTTGCAAATTGTGGCTTATTCTACTTCTTCTTCTTCCGCGTAATGGGCGGACACAATTATGTGATTGTTGATGATTGACCTTGGACCCTTGTATTGATAAGCATGCTCACTAAACACTATGCCACAATGGATCCAATATGAATGTTACTGACTGCTGTTTATTTGATATGTGGATTGTTTATTCACACTTCTGCTTTACTATTGTTTAAAGATATTGTGAAACTACTCCTTGGATTATAAACACTCCCTCCATTATGATTTAGTTCCCCCTCTGCTGTGTGTCCACCGTGACGAGGTAGAGGGGCTTGTGCGTCCCAATGACCCCAAGAGCTATGCCGATGGTAGCACAGCTACTGGTAGGGCCACCCATGTCGGACAGGTCAAGGGAGAGGGACCAGACGAAGAGACACACAAACCTGCTGCCTTGTAGGTAGACTGGGGACAGTCAAAGGCTAGGGAAAGCACCCCAAATACATGCTTGTCGAAATCGGATGTACTGAGCCACAGGCTTGACAAAGCAGTGCAACGTGAAACCTGCTGCCTTGTAGGTAGACTGGGGACAGTCAAAGGCTAGGGAAAGCATCCCGAATAAATGCTTGTCGAAATCGGATGTACTGAGCCACAGGCTTGACAAAGCAGTGCAACGTAACTTAATTCATGATGTCACAAATCAAAATTAATCGATATGGTGCTAATCCCGTGAAGTCCCATCAGGCGGTGATAGTGCCGGGCCCCCTGCCTCGAGGGGGTCCACCCATGACTACTGGTGGTCACCTTCCCCTGTGCTGTGGAGTCAAGGCACAGAGGAGTAGGTTAAGAGCTATTGACCAAATACCCCGGACACTCAACATACTACAGTGGAATGCCGAAGGAGTTTACAAGAAGAAAGACTCCCTAACACAGCGTCTTCATAAAGATAGAATAGATGTGGCATGCATTCAAGAGACACACCTCAACGCCAGTCACAAATTCTCAGTCAGAGGATATCAGGCCACACGTTTCGACCGCGAAGGACACAAAGGAGGAGTTCTAATACTTACACGAAATACAATACCTTGCAGCGAAGTATCTGTGATCTCTAACAACCAAACGGAAATTATAGGTGTTGATATAATGATAAAGGACGTGAAAATAAGAATCTACAATCTGTATAGCCCAGCAGATAAGGACCTTACACTCTCAAACATGAAAATAACCGAGACTTTAATAGCCGTTCAGAAAGATGGGGATACCCAGATACTGACAAAAGAGGAGATGAATTGGAGGACTGGGAAATAGACTCAAATCTCCATCTACTCAACAAAGCGGATGACACACCGAGCTTCTACTCCAGAAGATGGCTTACCACTTCTACTCCAGACTTAGCTTTCTGCACAGGAGACATCCTCCACAAAATCGATCGCCATGTGCTGGACCAATTAGCAGGTAGTGACCACAGACCAATCAAGCTTGAAATGAATATGGAGTATGTTCCACAGGAGCAAAAGCCCTTGCCCCGCTGGAATTACAAACGAGCAGATTGGGACAGATTTGCCATACTAACAGACAAATATTGTGAAAACATAAATACACGATATGGCAACATAAAGCAAATGGTGGAAAGTCTAAACAGAGCGATAATACAGGCAGCCACTGAGTCCATTCCAAGAGGAGCGAGGAAAAATTACAAACCATACTGGACTGAAGAACTACAAAGTTTGGAGGACAAAGTTGAAGATGCCAGGAAGACAGCAGAGAGAGAACAAACAATTGAAGCAAACATCTCTCTCAAAGCCATCTCAGCAAAATATAAAAGAACAGTAAATCAAACAACAAGAGATTGTTGGAGGGAAAAAACAGAAAACCTGAATTTTGACAGGGATGGAAACAAACTATGGAAACTAGTGAAAGCCATGAACAATGAAGGACCTAGAAACAAACAAATAACAATTAAACAAGGAAATGCCTTGCTTACAGGCAAAAAGGCTGCAAATGCACTAATGGAACACTATGCAAATGCAAACCACATTGATATTACAACCGAACAGAAGAAAGCAATCAAAGACAAACAGATACATCATAGAAATAAAGAGACAGCAGCAGAATATATGATGGCAAATCTAACAATGGAAGAAATGGAACAGGCAATGAATACCCTAAAAAAGAAGAAATCACCAGGAAAGGATGGAATCACAAATGAAATGCTAATAGGACTAGGCACCAAGGCAAAGAAGAAACTACTAGCAGTCCTAAATAACAGCTGGAAGAGAGGAATAGTCCCACAGGCATGGAAGGAAGCTATACTAATACCAGTCCCAAAGAAAGGAAAAGACCTGGAAGAACCAAATGGCTATCGACCTATCAGTCTACTTAGCTGTGTAGGAAAATTAATGGAACGCATTATCAATGGCAGGCTAACATGGCATCTGGAAGAAAACAAACTCTTAACACCACACCAAGCAGGATTCAGAAAGTACAGATCCACTGAAGATCAAATAACCTATATAGCTCAGGTAATAGAGGATGCCTTCCAAGAGAAAAAGCACACACTAGCAGTCTGGATAGATTTAGAAAAAGCATTTGATAAAGTATGGAAGGAAGGACTGAAAGTAAAACTGCAAAACATGCATGTTTGTGGAAAAATGTATAAATGGATCAGCCACTACCTTGAGAACAGAACTGCCAGGACAAAAGTACAAGGACAAACAAGCAAAATGATGCTGCTGGAGCAAGGTGTCCCCCAAGGAGGAGTTCTTTCACCAACATTATTCCTAGCATATATAAATGACATCACAGAAAATTTTCCAGCCAGAGTACACACATCCTCCTTTGCAGATGACCTAGCCATATGGACATCTGAAGAATATATTAGTACAGCTAACAGCAGAATACAGCAAGCCTTATTAGCGCTAGAGGACTGGTCAAAATCATGGCTAGTGAAGATAAGTGAGGAGAAAACAACATGCACAGTGTTCTCCCTCTCAAATAAAACTCAGCAACCTAAGCTGGTATTGAATGGAAAAATATTGCGCCATGAAGAAAATCCAAACTATCTAGGAGTCACCTTTGATCGTCGCCTGACATGGAAGACACAGGTTGAGAAAAATCGAACAAGAGCAAGGCAGAGAATGGCAATCATGAAAAAGCTTGCTGGTACAACGTGGGGAGCAGATGAGAAAGTTCTCAAGAAGTTATATACTGGACGGGTGAGGCCAGTACTGGAATATGGCATTGCAGCTTGGGCAACAGCAGCTAAGTCAAACTTTAACAAAATAAGTAGAGTCCAAAACCAAGGAATGCGAATCATAACTGGAAGCCTGAAGACAACGCCTATTAATGAACTAGAAAAGATCACTTGTTTACAACCAATGCAGGATAGAAGAGATAGCAGAGCCCAGCAACAAGCAGAAAAATTTAGAAGATTGACAGACCACCCTATGTACAACAGATTTAATGGTTTTGGAAAGGGAAGACTGAAGCGTAGCAACTTTGTAGAAACTGCAAAACGAAGGATTAGGGCAGATCCTATACTTAACATATCAACAGTCAAGCCCATACACAATGCACACAAGTTCCCAGCTTGGAGACAGCAGCAACTGCCTGAGATGATAGAAAACATTCCTGGTATTGAGAAAAAGAACACTCAGCATGAAACCGAAAGAAGAGAAATAACCCTAAACTACATAAAAGAACATTACCCAAGCAGGAATTGGACCCATGCATATACAGATGGATCAGCCAAAAATTCAATAGAGAATGGAGGAGGAGGAATTCTCCTAAATTTAAAAAATGGAGTGAAAAAAACACATTCAATGGCAACTGGAAAATTTTCAAGTAACTTCAAAGCGGAGGTAGAGGCTTTGAAAACTGCAGCAGAAATGCTCCTGATGGAGGAAAATAAAGAGAAGCAAATAGCTATCTTCACAGATGCAAAGTCAGCTGTCTCAATACTCAAGAGCAATAACAGCACAGAACTAACTGACCTAAGAGCAGCACTCCATGGTCTATGCCAGAAATCCAAAAAAGTTGTAATACAGTGGATCCCATCACATTGCAGTATACCTGGAAACGAAGAGGCTGACAGACTGGCAAAAGAGGGCGGACGACTACCACAGCCTGACATAGACATAACCTATAATGAGGCAAAGAGGTTGATAAAAAGCACTTATAGAACCAAATGGGAATCTGAGCATCCAGGCCATCAGAAGGATGATGCATATTACAAACTCGACCGAAGAGAACAAGTAGCAATCTTCAGACTCCGCACAGGACATAACAGGCTGAAATACCACTTGTTCAATAAACTAAAGATAGGAGATACCGATGAATGTAATTGTAGAACTGGAAAAATGACAGCAAAACATTTGCTGCAGGATTGCCCAACGTATGCAGAACAGAGAAAGATATTTTGGCCCACACCTGCTTCATTTGAGGACAAGCTCTATGGAGATATCAACAAGCTCAAGTTGACCGCAGCTTACTTTAACTACATACAGGTTGACATTTAAAGGTGCATGAAGACCCAGAGGCATGAAATGGAATATTGCTTGGATAGCAAATCCATTATGTGGAAAGTCCAAATCGAAAGCTCGCTGTGTGGGCTTCATAAAAGGTGGAAAAGTGTCCTAGTGGCACGAAATGGAATATTGCTTGGATAGCAAATCCATTACGTGGAAAGTCCGAATCAAAAGCCCATTGTGTGGGCTTCATAAAAGGTGGAAAAGTGTCCTAGTGGCATGAAATGGAATATTGCTTGGATAGCAAATCCATTACGTGGAAAGTCCGTATCTAAAGCCCACTGTGTGGACTTCATAAAAGGTGGAAAAGTGTCCTAGTGGCACGAAATGGAATATTGCTTGGATAGCAAATCCATTACATGGAAAGTCCGAATCGAAAGCTCACTGTGTGGATGTCATCTGCAGACTGCATACTTCTGGTTTCCGGAAGAACAGCCTATGGTGAACGGAAGGCCCAATATACGGAAGTGAGGCTAAGCAGCCATGTGCAGGACGTGACGATTCCTTGGGTGAGCCCAGTACCAGAGCGCTATGTATCGGCTCTGCAATTATGGAAGCCTCCTTGGATGGCGGGGAATGCCCATGGTCTGCCCCTGCCTTCCCTTGAGGGCTGACCAGGATCTTTGGCTGTTCTATATGGACCAGCTGGGATGGGGGATAACACCACAACAGTGAGAGTCAAACGTCCTAAGAAACCCCCGGGAAGGTTAACCCGGTCAACAAATGCCCGCAGAAGTCGGATGTGTCGGCCTAACGGCGCAAGAACGCAGCTCTGCTGTAAACAGGCACAACGCAATCACATCCGAAAAAAAACTCCGGATGAACGAAGAAGAAGAAGAAGAAGATTTAGTTCACTTAGGCCGCGTGGCTCCCAAACTATGTCTGTATGATGTTCTTAATTATGAAAATTAGCTATTTGTAAATAAATTGTAGTGTTGTAGGGCTCGCGTTGTTTTGGGATAATCCAGACATAATCTGTTGATGTGTCTAAACAGTTTCGGCAAGACTTCTTAATGAAATAAGTAGGCGTGTAATCTCTCCAATATTTCAAAATACACAACCACTATCTGACCGATCCATGTTTATTTCCAGTAATGTACTTTACGTACGTGAATGTCGGGCTAGCTGACTGACTGACTGGCACCTTGCCGTCTTGACAGACGATAGTTTATAAAATGGAGGTATACCTCTCCATAACACAAAGCCTGGGCTGAATGTAGAGACCATGTGTTGCCCATGCAGCATGATCCCTCTCTTGGCCTGCCTAGTTTACTCCGGAGGAAAGGTAATAACAATACGTCTGGAACAAAACAAGCTGCTGAAGCTGCCGGATCTGCAAAGCAATACTCTAACTGCCTGCTTGTCGGAGCTTCCATCCTAGACCAGTTGCCGACCAAGGCTTAGAGCCTAATCTGCCCTGCCATGACATTTAGTCTTAAGGTTGCATTCCCTCGCACTTGGGTAAGGCTTGTACCCTTCCAGTTGCACTCCTCCGCCCAAAGCCGTTGGCACAATGTTGGGTGTCGGGTTTGGTGAGCACCCCCCGACATTCGGCGCTAACAGAAAGCAGGTGGGGCTAGCATAGTGCAAATACCACGGTGTTGTTGATCAGGCATACTGGCCTCACAACTCCCATGAATTCGGTAGCAAATATGCCAACTAGTTGACAAGAGATTATTTGGGGAACAGACGTAGATGAAGACGTTTGAAGTGGCGAAGTTCCGTCTGGGCAAATATAGCGACACCCCTCCCCCTTCTCCCGAGTGTAGATGTACTTTTGTATTTGTACCTTACGCTGGAGTATGTGTTGTTTCGGATAGAATAAAAGTATGAAATTAGATATACGTTTATTAGGACACAAGGGGGGGGGGGGGGGGAGAGAGAGAGAGAGAGAGAGAGAGAGAGAGAGAGAGAGAGAGAGAGAGAGAGAGAGAGAGAGAGAGAGAGAAGAGAGACTACGAGACAGAACAGCACAGCTGAGCATTAGATCATTCTCCCACCTGTTGTTGAAGCATCGAAGAAAATCTGTCTGGAGTCATTTAGCGGATCCTGCCAGCAACTTCTGCGTGTGCCAGAAAAATGTATATACAGTATCGCCCACCAGTTTAAAGTTAATCGCAGTTTCGATCTTTGAACAATTTGTAACATCAAAACAATGTTTTCTCGTAGCAAATTTGAATAACGAAGACACAAACCATAGATTGTACGATTTATGGCCTGGTATGTTTCGCTGCATCTCGTCAGGTAAATACTGCAGAAGTCACATATGTAGAGTAATATAACTAGATACATCTTTCAAGCTGAATGGTAGCCAATTTAAATTACCATGTAAACAACTGATATTATTGTGCGAACATGTGTATATTTGGGTACCAGGAAATGTCTAGGAAAGTAAAGACGGCCGTTACGATACTGACCGCATCACCCATCGGGCGCCGAATGGTCTATAAAACATATGTTCTAGCAGCGTATTCTCGGTTTGACTTAAGGCATGTTAAAGGGTCCTTGCCTTTTTACGAGGGTAGGTCCGAAAGTTATGAACCGACAATTATTATCTCTTTAACCGTTAATAACATACACATGAAATTTAATAACAATGTTGATGCACATGCGCAGCAAGCATTTCTACTTCTCACCATAATTCATCTAAACTTTAACGGCTTCACGCCTTCTTGAAACAAGAGCATGTATCCCAGATCTGTACCACATTTTGTCCTGTTCTCTTAGTCATTTCTTCACTGCATTAATCACTCCCCCATTGTCTTCAAACCCCGGGTTTTTGTCCAAAAGGGGAAAAAAGGGGATTCTTAAGGTTTTTTCCCCCGGGGAAAAGAAAAAAGGGGAAAAACAAGGAATGGGGGTGGCC
>JACEFZ010012714.1:0-15106 GCA_014155875.1 Cepaea nemoralis
TTTTGCAATACATTCACCTAGAGCAGGGGGTCACCAAACTACGGCCCGCGGGCCGGATCTGGCCCGCGACGTCATTTCATCCAGCCCGCCGACGGAACTCGAACTTGTTTGATATAACGTATGAAACACAAGACGTTGTAATACAATTTAAATGCAAATGTTATTTTTAGAATAATAGGAGATCTTCACACGTGCGGAGACCTCCTGGTTACTCTAGGCTGTTTATTTAGGCTGTCCTATTTATATATTTTTCAAACCTTATTATAAGAGATATTCTATTACAAATGAAGCCGCCTGCCGCGGCTCTACAAGAGTATGGAATAGCATATCCCATGATACCCTGGTAAAAAATGCATAGAATGCTGGGATGTTGTGTTGTCGTGCCTATAAGAGCCCAGTCACGCCATGCTCCGGCCTCTTTGGCCTTGAGAACAACTGAGGCAGAATATATGCTGATGTCTAATTTTCAGCAGAGGGTTTGAAATCATCCCTCTGAGCCACTACCAAGTAGATGGGCGAACATGTCCCAGGCACGGCCGAGCGTGGCTACTATTTTTCCAGACCGTAGTTGAGAGGGCAGACAGGCCATATGAAGATCCAAAAGATCCAAGAGGATCTTGATTGTGGATTGACGATTATCTGCCGCGGGGTGAGTTTTTAATTAACCTTCATAGTTTAAGTAGGAATATGGGAATAGAATAACTATGTCTGTGCCCGAGAACAATAATGGAGGGTTATATGCCTGGGAAGAGAGGAAGAGGAAGGCCAAAGAGAGGATGGGTGCAGGATGTGGCGGATGATCTCTAGATGGGTGTATCTGAAACGGGACATCTTGCTTATGATCGAGATGTTTTCCGGAAGGTTGTTATGGGAGCGAGGTTCTGCAAAGGACATGCTACTGAATGAATGACTTTTGTTTTTTTCTCTGATAATTGCTGGTGGTGATATCAGACTACAGTTACAGTGTTGGATGACTACCCATGGTGTGATGGAAGATCACTGGTACAGTGTTGGATGACTACCCATGCTGTGATGGAAGATCACTGGTACAGTGTTGGATGACTACCCATGGTGTGATGGAAGATCACTGGTACAGTGTTGGATGACTACCCATGCTGTGATGGAAGATCACTGGTACAGTGTTGGATGACTACCCATGGTGTGATGGAAGATCACTGGTACAGTGTTGGATGACTACCCATGCTGTGATGGAAGATCACTGGTACAGTGTTGGATGACTACCCATGCTGTGATGGAAGATCACTGGTACTGTGTTGGATGACTACCCATGGTGTGATGGAAGATCACTGGTACAGTGTTGGATGACTACCCATGCTGTGATGGAAGATCACTGCTACAGTGTTGGATGAATACCCATGCTGTGATGGAAGATCACTGGTACAGTGTTGGATGATTACCCATGCTGTGATGGAAGATCACTGGTACAGTGTTGGATGACTACCCATGCTGTGATGGAAGATCACTGGTACAGTGTTGGATGACTACCCATGCTGTGATGGAAGATCACTGGTACAGTGTTGGATGACTACCCATGCTGTGATGGAAGATCACTGGTACTGTGAAGGATGATAATGTGTATGTTTAATCATTGGGATGCCTATTTTGTCATTGCATATAATCATGAGTATTATTTATTAGGGCATTGGCGTTATTAATCAGACGTTGTTGTATCTTTTCAATTACATTAATCTGATTCCCTGTACACGGACCTGGAGTTCTTCTGATATCTTTAAATCTTCTCTGTTCTTGTTAGCCGTAGAGATAGAATGAGATTCTCTTTGTCTTCTTATTCCTCTCTTCTTCTACGGCCCATGAGCAGTCGGCTTTGTGCTATTATCTCTATCATCTTTGTGCGGTTACACAAAGGTATCTATAAACTGTATATGTACCTTTGATGAGCCGTAGCTTCACTAGTGACCCCTAGTCCTCTACGTTTCTTGTTTTTCAATAGGATGTTAATTATGTTTCTAATTTAATGTCTTTTTTTTTCATTTTCAGATCCCGTGTACTTCACCCTTAATTATGGCTACTAGGAAAAGAAAAATGGACTCCGAGTGTCGATTTTTTAATGAAGAATGAGGAGTAAAGTACTTCTTTGTGGAAACAAAGGACGAACGAACGAACTAACGAACGAACGAACGAACCAACGAACGAACTTTATTTTAAAAGGGTAAAAAATTTATTACATTCGGCCCTTTCAATCACTCATCTTTCATTCATCAAAACCTTTCTCATTTTCACTGTTTCAAAGAGTTTGGAGAGATTTTCAGATCTTGACAGAACTGAGAGTGACATTCTTCTGTTCCAGAATCCGTTTGATTATAAACTTGATGATGTGCCAGTTGAATTACAGTCGGAGCTCATTGATTTGCAAGCAAATGACTTGTTGAAAGAGAAGCACAGAGAAGGAAAACCTGTTGAGTTGTACCGCTGCTTACCTGATGTTGAGTTTCCGAAACTTAAGAAATTTGCCGCTGGTATGGCATCAGTGCTTGCAACAACTTATGTCTGTGAGGAAACATTTTCAGAAATGAAGTCTGTGAAGTCATCACATCGAACGAGATTGACTGATGTACATTTGAAAGAAATTCTCTTGATTGGATGCAGCAATTCCAAACCAAACATTGATGGTATTTTGAAAGTCACATGTCATTTTCACAAATCTCACTAACATCATTTGTTGCTTAGTTTGTGAGTTTCGGATATGTGCACACAAGTTCTGATGTCACTATCTGTTTGCTAACGTCGCCTTCTTTGATAACTTTGTTTAGTAAATAAATATGTTGGTTGTCTTTGTTTTTTGTGTGTATTGCATGATTAACTTAGTTTTTCGTCTTTTCCCCCAGAGCTTTCGTTCTAGCTTGCAATTATTGTTACAGTTAGTTTGCATATCCTTTACAGGACGTTTGCAGTCAACACCAGCATTTTTTGCTTTTGTTGATGTCTTGGCAAGTTTATTTCAGTAGTTTACCATTGCTTTCTGAATGACCAGAACCCACAACATATAGGTAAAACCAGCGCAACGTTGTTTGCTGCTTAAATCGCGCACAGCTGTGTTTCGAACGCGGGTATACGGAATTTCGAACCGCGCCCGTAGGACCTTCGCCACGGAGTGCGGCGCAAGTATTGTACAGAATGGCTATCCGGCCCGTGCTCGTCATTTTGTCAGTTATCAGGCCCGCCGTGGAAATAGTTTGGTGACCTCTGATCTAGAGTGTGAATTCAAGAATAAAAATTATTGCAAAACATTCACCTAGAATGTGAATTAAAGAATAAACATTATTGTAATACGTTCACCTAGAGTGTGAATTCTAGAATAAAAATTATAGCAATACATCCACCCAGAGTGTGAATTCAAGAATAAACATTGTTGTAATACGTTCATCTAGAGTGTGAATTCAAGAAAAAACATTACTGCAATACATTCACCTAGAATGAATTCAAGAATAAACATTATTGTAATACGCTCACACAGAATGTGAATTAATGAATAAACATTATTGCCCTCGCGACAACCGCACGCGTGCTCAGTCCTGATGAGGAACATCTGGTCAGCATTGATACAAAGTACAGTAGGGTAGTGGCAAGTACTGTCACCTGCTGACGTGACATTCTGGGGTTCAAATCTACATTAAAGCGGACTTTCAGATCGACCCAAATTTATATGGGTATCTGGAAATATTTGGGGAAATAAAGGCGGATGGCAGGATTCTGACCATAACACTATTTATTGTCAGTCTATACAAATATACAGCTAGCACCATGTGCCCATTTAGTGTCAGTCAGTCATTACAAATATACGTATATATATATATATATATATATATATATATATATATATATATATATATATATATATATATATATATATATACATACATATATATAATGCAGAAGAGTCCATGTTTACTTCAAGAATGTATCAGCACCTGAAGTCATGCATGAAGAGTTGTGCAGGGGCATGATCTGTCAAACCAGTTGGCAAGGTACTTGGTATTGGTGGTTTTGGTGGTGATCAAAATGATGATGATGATGATATTTATGATGATGATGATGATGATGATGATGATGATGATGATGATGATATGCAAGAAGGTTGCAGAAAGGATGAAAATTGAGGTGAGGTGAGTCAAGAACCGACATCACATCACTCGAGACATTCCCACATGTGCCTCATCCTCATCTTCAACATCCAGCAAAGAGTCCCATACTAATTATATCAGTTGCAATCTGATTATGTGTCCGTCTGGCCTTTCCTTAGAGAACTGAGTTAATGACAGATCCTCTGGCCACTCCCTGCTACACCATTGTCTCCCGGCAATGATGGCGTGTCTGTTCTTCCACACTACACACCATCCCAAGTGTCTTGGCCACATCTGCCATATCATGCACCAATACTCCACCCAGTGATGCAGACCCAGCCAGTCTGTCGGCCTGATCGCTTCCCATCACACCAGCATGCCCTGGGGAAAATACCTAACGGATGCTCCCTCTCTTCTTATCTCATCTCATCATGTTCCTCTTGTACCTTGCGGTGTCGAGGTGAAGCATAAACAGCGGGAGAGTGTCCGCTTATGGGCTTCATGTATCGAGATTCCCATAGACTCTGTTATTCCCTGCGTCCATCGTTTACGTGGTCGGCCTCTTCCTCTGCTTCCATCTTGTCTGTACATCATTGCTTGTTGTGGTATACTGTTATTTGGTAACTTACTTGCATGGCCAAACCATTTGACTTGCTGCCTTCTAATAAAATCTAGCGCTGCTATAACCCCCAGTTTAGTCCTGATTTCTTTATTTCTGATCTTATTTATTCTTGATATATGGAGTACGGATGCTCCCTATCTTTGATTGTTAATTGAAGCAAGCCATACCAGATGAAAATATAGGAGGAAAGCTCAAAAATACCATGTGGCTGTTGCAGACGTAATGGTAGATGTCCGGATAATCCGCGTTCGGGTCCGGGTCCTTAGTCCGTTCCTTGAGTTGGAGTGGAGTGGAGTCGCTGCAGCGACAGTTGAAGGAGACCACGATGGAAGGTAAAGCCGCTCCAGACATAACCAACGCCTGCAGGAAGAGGCCAGGAGAAATTGGGTTGTTATGTTTCTCATTATAGTAACAATTATCGTAATGTCAATACTGTTTTTGTTTTTGTTCGCATATCTTTTATTGTTGGTTATGGTCTGCACTCTGCGGCGATAGGCAGATGATCCCATCAGTAAAGACAATGGCTGTAACTACCGACTAGTGCAGTCACTGCCTAGAAGGAAAGCAATGGCAAACTACCTTCTGCAAAACTTGCCAAGAAACCATAACAACTATGATTATCAACAGTGGCTGTGTCACCAGGACAGCAAGCCGTCCAGAGGATGAGTACAGTGCTATTGACCTGGCGCTGGTTTCTCCTTCACTCACTACAGTGTGTAGATGGAGTGTCCTAGGACACCACGTCAGCGACCACCACCCTTGCAGCATATTGGTGGAGAAAGGCAGAACCAGGCAGCACAAGTTAACAGTCAAGACTTTCCAGTATGACAGTACAGGGCAAGATATGGTGAGTAAAATAAGACGTGACAAGCGCAGAAAGCTTCAGGGCAGGTAAAAAAGCTGGGAGAAGCCACCGTGGTGGAATCTTGAGGTGGAGAGACTTGGGTGGTAAGCGTAGTGCTGTAAGGAGATGGCAAAATGCCAAGAAGAACAGAGCTGGCCATCCTAGTCCCTGCATGTACGTAGAAAAGCAAGCTATTTAAAAAAAAAACTGGTCAGGGTGGTTAAAAGTGAATAATGGGCAGAGGTGTGTCAAAGATTAAGCACAGACAAGTCACTGAAATTGTTCTGGCGACTACATAAAAGCATGAGCGGGGTAGACAATAATAAGAGCATTTCTGACTTCCAAGGTGCTGTCCTCATCTGGCAGAGGACTGACGAGGACAAGGGCAAAGACCTCTTTGAACGCTATCTAGAGCAAAGCAACCAGACAGACATGGGAGGCCGAAATCTGGCCAAGGAGGTCACCTCAGACAGGTGCAAGGCCCAGAACGTTTCGGATGAAGACACAGTGACAGTGAAAGAAATCAAGGCTATTGTCAGAGCCTAAGTGTGCAGCAACATCGTTACGGCACCCGGCGGACAAAAGTTGTCGGCTGGCGAGATTCTTACCTGACACGCGACCAGCGCTGACGACAGACGCACGCAAAGCCACGTGACCCCACGAGAGGCAGTGGACAGTGTGTGTGTTAATCTCAGACCAAGCTGGGACTGGACATCTGAACGGACGTGTGTGTCGAGAGCAAGGCGTTTGTGTGAATCTCCGTGGTTGTGAGCTGAACGACTGATATCGTGAGCGTCAGACCTATGAGCTGTATTGTGGTTGTGAGTTATATGTTGTACATTGCTGTAACTATTGTTATGTATTTAATGTGGTAATAAATCCATTGAACTTGTGTTGCTATGTCTTACGTCGAATTACGTTGTACTTGTACTGTCTCACATGTGTTAGCCAACGAGCCGAATAGAAGATCCTGACATGTGTGGACGTGGGTTGCTCGTCTTTATTTAAGAACCTAATATATTTAGACGTGTGTTGTTCATCTTTGTGATTTAAAACTATAATTCTTGTACTTGTAAAATTTGTCAAGGTTATAGTGATGTACATGTGATCGGAAAAGTCTCAGTGTGATCCATTACTACATTGTCTAAATATGTTTAAGATCATTAGTAAATGTACAGTACATATTGTTTGATCCTGTAAACGTGTTAAACATTTGTGATCTGTGAAAATTGTCATCGTTTGACCTTGTCAACATTGTGATTTTGCCACCATTTTGACCTTGTCGCCATCTTGTAACTTGATGTCTTTGTCCTTACTGAATGTCATCTTGATGTAAGTGATGTGTCATCAATGTTATTGAGTGTTCAAATACAGATAGATTGTTTTTGTGTATTGAGTTTGTGGAACGCAAAGAGTTTTGGAAAGAGTGTAACTTCTGTTGAAAGAAACACTGTTGACGACAAATTTACGACATACAATTATACTCAACGCCATCCAAACCAAATCAACACTTAGTGACTTACAGGCACACACCAACAAACACACGCTAACTTATTTCTCTCCAAAAACAAAGCAGGTTTTTGCGTACCATCCATAACCCTGCCGTAGAGGTCATTCGTGGTTCTGAAGTACGACCCTACAGTTTTCTAGCCCGATTGCCCAACCATTCGTCACCATATCCAAGGGCACTTGAGTATATTTTTTCTTCACTTTAACTTTACGTATGCATTAGTGGGCACGCATCGTATAGTCAAATCAATTGTAAGTTGTTTTTCTACTAACCATTTATAATATATTTTGTGTGGTTGATTGTCATTGACGTATTCTCTCCATCATGTCGTCATTATTTGATTTCATCGATATGGGTTTAAAATTAAAGTTAGAAGGTGATGAATTAACAAAATGGAGTGAGAAGAAATACGCTGAATACTGTGAACGCGAAGATAGAGCAGCAGAAAGAGCTCTAAAACAAGCAGAAATGGCTGCCAAGCAAGCTGAGGCAGAAACAGCCTTGAAACAGGCAGAGATTGAAAAAGCTGCCAAACAAGTAGAGGCAGAAACAGCATTAAAGCAAGCCGAAGTAGAAATGGCTGCAAAGACAAAGCAAGCTGAGATAGATAGTGCATTGAAAAGGGCCGAGATCGAGAATGAAACAGAGCTGAAAAAGGCAGAAATAGCAGCTCAGAGTAAGAGAGAAGAACTTGAATTACAGTTGAAAATGAAACAACTCGACACTGAGACTGCAATGAGTAAAGAGTCAAAGAAATCTGAAAGACTGGAAAAAGAAAACCAGTATAAAAAGTACCAAGGTATCGTTCGTAACTATACCTCCGGTGACTGCATAGCAGCCTTCACCCAAAATTTTGAGACTTTAATGGAACATTACCAAGTTCCACTTTCGGAATGGAATATTTTATATATGAGGAGTCTATCTGGGGAACCTCTGAAAGTCATTGAAACCATCCCCAAAGACCTCAGAAAAGAGTACCATTACATTAAATCTAAAATAATGGCACATTTCATGTTAGATGAAGCAGGGTACAGAGAACAATTCAGTAAACTGAGTCCAAAATCAACTCAAACGTTCTCTGACTACCTCTGTTTAGTCCGAGACATTTTCAGCAAATGGACTTCATCAGCCAAAATTAACAAAAATTATGATAAATTAGAAGATCTCATCATTCGAGATAAAGTTATTTCTTCTATCCCATCATCTTTTTCTAAGTTCTTACAAGAGAATGAATGCACAAGTGTGGAAGAAATGGAAAGACGTGGGTCGGCCTATTATACGGCAAATAAACAGTGTTTTGCCACTGAAGCTACTGACAGTAACTGGGTAGCAGCAGCCAACTATGAGAACAACTATAGTAGGCAAAAACCAAACAGGCCTACCTCTGATAGAGTTAGGACAATGCACGCACTGTAAATTGTCTCACCATTTGAACGAGATGTGCGATAAAAACCCAGGGTACCTAACATACTTGCAAAATATGGTAAACAGACAAGACGTAGAACGTAGATCGTTCAAAAGTGCACGTAAATGTTTTCTCTGCAAGGCTTACGGTCACTATCGTATGGATTGTAGAGGCAGGCATATGACCAACAAAGCCAATGCCGCCTTGTTCGATAGCTCAGCGTCAGAAGACGAAAATCCAGAAAAACATCCTGTACATGCAGCACAGGCTTGTGATGTATTTAGTACCAACAAATGCACTGTCTGTAATACCTTCAATGAAAATGGTACCTTAACATGCGGGCACGCCGTCCCTATTGCCAATGAGGAAGCTAACTTGGCAATAGACTCAAAATGCAGTTCAGCAAAGAACGTAAGAAAAGTGAACATCACAGACATGAAGACAACACCAGATTATGTACCATATTGTAATAATGTTATTAACATCACTCAACCTCATTCCTTATGTAAAGAGATCAATACTCAACAAGAAGGTGAGGAGATGAACAAAACCTCAAGACTGTCGTTAGGAAAATTAACATTCCATAAAGGTTACATCAATGACACAGTATGCACATGTGTACGCGACACAGGGTCTTGTCTTATCGGTCTTCGAAAGACCTTAGCTGATCCTAAAGACTACCTAGATGAGTACATCTATTGCAAAACTGTTTCAGGGACAGTAGAGAAATATCCCATGGCATGGGCCAATATAAAATCACCTTTCCTATCAGGCAGAGTAACTTGTGCTTTGTTAGACAATCCATGTTGTGATTTATTAATTGGAAATGTATCAAATGTGACAGATTACACAGAGTCCAAACCTCACACAAGGCAAAAAGTTAACACCACAACAAATACTACCTTAACTACCCCACTCATCATACAACAACATGATGAACAGACCAAGATACCACACCATACCAACGTGATTACCATCTCAGAACAAGAAGAAACAGAAACTGGTGTGTATCAGCATAAAGAAAAAGGTGCAGAAAACAAACAGTTCACAACAGCGATGAAAGATCACAAATCATCATGGTATATACTATACCTCCTATACTCTCTGTTAACTACACACATAACCAAGTGCACACAGTGGATAGTTATGCTTGCACTACTGATTGTAAATACAAAACAAATGTCTTCACAAACAGTTATATTTCCACATCATCATGACACAACACAGATGATATTACTCATGACAAACCAGCAGACTTTGTTACTTATGTCATTACTGTTGAACCAAATTTTGTTACTGCCACTCATAAGCTCTATGTTAAATCAACGCATACGAATACCTATGCTGAACAATGTAAAAACATCAGTCGGTGGAATTACTGACAAAAATCAGCAACAAATTACCCTACATATTTTGGAAAATATACACAAATTGCAAAAGATCATATAAACATGCACGATTACATTTCACAACTATACATGGTGTATTATTATTGTTTGAACTATTGAATGTATACACACATGTACGAGTGCAGGTTTGGAGATAGCACTCAAAATGATCTCAACATGAAATTTGAAAATCCTTTTGGAAGATTTTAACCGTAACCCACTCTATATCTTTAGATCCATTAACTCCAGACTGGCCTTATCTGCTATACGACTCCTCCTATCTGACATTCCTAATATCATTCACTATACTGACGACATCTGTGTCCATACAGAGACAACGACGAAACTATAACATTAACACCTGGACAGGACGTTCTACTACTACTACCTAGTATCAGACAGCACTGACTAACAGTGAAGCCTTCAAAGGTGAGCATGGCTTACCAAGAAATATCATTTTTGGGGTACAGAATATCCAATGGCTTTGTCATGACAGACAACAAAATTGTCTCCAAAATTCTAAAACTGTCACTTCCAACAAATAAGAAACAAGTCCGCAGTTTGTTGGGACTTATTAATTATTATAGAAACTTTATTCCTGATTTTTCAGAACTGACTGAGGTTTTTTCTAACTTACTAACCAAGAATAAACCCGAAAAAGTTGTAAACGATGAATGCCTACGAAATGCATTTGATAAAGTTTTGGCACACTTTTCTGATAAGAATACACCTAATCTCATCCTTAAATTGCCCAACATTCGTTTACCTTTCAGATTGAGAACAGATGCTAGCTCCATTGCGATCGGTGCAGTCCTATTGCAGGAATACAACGGCATCCTGCATCCCGTTTGTTTTCTATCAAGAAAACTAAGACCCCGAGAGCGGGCCTGGTCCATTCCGCAATTAGAGGCATTGTCCTTAGTAGAAAGTGTAACAAAGCTGTCCAGATATCTTCTAGGACGTCACTTTATCATCGAAACTGACAACAGTCCATTAAGGTATATCAATTCCACAGTACCATCAAATAACATGATTGCTCGCTGGTCCTTGAAGCTTCAGAATTTCAGTTTTGAAGTTCGCCATATTCCCGGCAGAATGAATACAATCGCCGACCTTTTGTCCCGTTGTCCGACAGACCCAGTAAGCAATGTCTGAGTGCACTGTGTAATATTACACTCAGCCCAACACAGCCACCAATGAGTGAATTTTTTTTCCATTCACCTACTGTGTAAGGTCAATAATCAAAATTGTGATACGGTTTGGAAACCGACATGTATAATATACTTATTTTAATCAAGTCATGTAATGAGTGTAGTATAATTGTGTAGTGTGTGTTAGAATGAGAACGATATTAATTGTATATAGACACCAACAACATTGTCACAAACGCTTAACCAATTATCAAAAGCGAACTTTACCATTGTGACATTTGTGGGTGATTTTTTTTTCACCGTGATATTTTAACATGTGCAAATGTGGACCGAACATTGACTCCTACATCACCTCTACAGCGAATGTGATCCAAATCGTTCGACGTGTGAACACATCGGAAATAAGAACATTCCATCATAATCCGTTGTCATACTATAACATCAAACACGAACTGTGAGAACATTCTACTATCCGTTCCGAAATAAAACCGGATCATTTGTGTTCAGAAAATGTAACATCAACCAAATTTTTCGTTTCGTGTGCATTTCCGGTATAATTAAAAAAGTATAACATAATTAGCAGACTATGTACAAATTTCCAAAAATTTATGACACTTGTAAAATCCTTTCGAATCTATAAAATATAATATACCAATTGGGTACTTATTTATTTTGATTAGTGTAATCTTAGAATTATATCTTGATTAATGTATTCATATTACCGACTTTTTCTCGTTAATATGAAGAAACGTCAAGCAATGACGCTAAGAAATTAAATAATTATTGTAATGTATGGAATTTCTTAAATGTCAAAATTACTTCCCTTGCATTTGTGAATTACATCAAGGGCCATAATTTGAAACATATTCATTAATGTATATTGTATAGATAGACATTTTGTTGCTCAAATAGTTAGCACAGCAGGTAGGCGTCCACCAAGCATGTCATAGAGCTGCCAACATTGCAAACCAACATAAGAGCTCCTGACCAAATGAGGGCAGAGTTTAAGTGTTTAATACGACTAATACAAAGCCGTATTTCAGTCTGGCTAGATGGTTGTTGCAAAACAATCATATTATTACTTTTTTTCAAATAGCTGGGAGGTAGATGCGTGAAGCTGGTGCTACTGATCTGACTGGGTATTATTGCAATGAAGGTAACCAGGCATCAGGGGGATGAAACCTGAATTGTGTTAAAAATTGTACTTCATTTGTCATGTCAATACAACTTACATTTTTTGTGTATATATTTCTATGCCTTATATGTATTTTCATGCATAACACTGGGAAAGAGTAGTCTCTGACATGAAATTAACACTACCCCAGTATATACATACATCATGAATGAAAGATGGCATCTTTCATTGAAGTACCCGGGGAGAATGTCAGAGCCTAAGTGTGCAGCAACATCGTTACGGCACCCGGCGGACAAGAGTTGTCGGCTGGCGAGATTCTTACCTGACACGCGACCAGCGCTGACGACAGACGCACGCAAAGCCACGTGACCCCACGAGAGGCAGTGGACAGTGTGTGTGTTAATCTCAGACCAAGCTGGGACTGGACATCTGAACGGACGTGTGTGTCGAGAGCAAGGCGTTTGTGTGAATCTCCGTGGTTGTGAGCTGAACGACTGATATCGTGAGCGTCAGACCTATGAGCTGTATTGTGGTTGTGAGTTATATGTTGTACATTGCTGTAACTATTGTTATGTATTTAATGTGGTAATAAATCCATTGAACTTGTGTTGCTATGTCTTACGTCGAATTACGTTGTACTTGTACTGTCTCACATGTGTTAGCCAACGAGCCGAATAGAAGATCCTGACAGCTATGCTTCAACGATAAAAAAACAGCGCTCCTGGGCCAGATGGCATAAGATACGACGACATCAATAGGTGTACCGACAACGAGCTAGAGAAACTAGCAGACATGTACAGCAACAGTATAGGGAGTGCTAGCATCAAGGAGGAGTTGTTACACAGCTATCTGATTCCCTTGCCGAAGCCTGGCAAAGACCACACAAAAATTCAGGGATATCGAGTTATAACCATGCAGAATACAATAGGCAAGCTGCTGGCGAAGTTAATTGCCAGGAAAATATCCTGGTCTTCCCTCTCAGTTTTGAGATTCTTCCAGAACCCCTGCCGATCCCCTGCAATCTCATTCTTTCCACATATGGGTTCTCAGTCTGTTCCTCCGCCTTCTCCACCTGGTCCCACAAGCGCACGACCACCTCCCCCTTGTCCATAGGCAAGATACCACCAAGAGGTGCATTCCCTGCTAGCCTATCAGCCTGTTCATTCCCCCGTACACGCATGGCCAGGGCAAAATATCCATACAATTCTCACAATCTGTGACCTCTGAAGCAACGAGAGCCATTCCCTGCGAAACATTCCTTTCTCCACCTTGCTAAGCATATTATTTGAATCCGTAATGAACACAACGTGTGTTGCAGTAGTCTCCTCTAGCCACCGGAATGCCACTGTTACTGTCTCCACCTCCATTCTTATGCTAGAGGTCGTAGTCTCATATGCCAGACTCTCATTTTTCAACACTCGCCCATTACCCTTTGCAATAAAGCCCCAGCCACTACGTCTGTTTCTCACCACTGACCTATCGGTGTAGATGCCTATGTCACCTTGATGTGTGTTGCTCTGGATCAGCTGTTGCATTTCAAACTCAGTGCGGCCCGCTGCCAATTCTCTGCACTCACGACCCAGTGTTATTATTACATTGTGCCAGTCCGTCATGTTATCCGGGACTTCAACCAACTCTCTTCCACGATTGGTGGTCTCTAGATCACACACCTGACTTATAGAAAGTTCTGCCTGCACCATCCAGGACATACCTCATCTTAGTCTATGACCCTTGACCATATCCATTGCTGCATGCAGCGGGTGATCCCTGTCTGCGGCAACTTTCAGGTACCATTTGACCTGAAGGACCCTATGTCTATCCATCATTGTAGGTAGCGCCAGGATATGCCTCATGCATATAATTGGTGTGTCCTTTGTGCACCCCAGTATTAACCGCATGGCAGCATTCTTTATGCGCTCCAACCTTTCAAGCTGGCTTTTTGGTACTGTCAGCAGCCCCAAACCATACTCAATGACAGAAATTATTAACTGCTGAAAGAGCCTGTACAGCATCCTCTGATCTACCACGGTTGCTGCCATAGCCCTCAATGCATTAAGTTCCCTACCAGCCTTCACCACCAAACTCTCCACATGATCGTTAAAAGACAAACACCTGTCAAAGGTGATACCCAAGTACTTCAATTTACTCTCTCGACTAAAAGGACATCCATTCAACATAATACCTGGGACGTCTGCCTTGACGATCCGGTTATCCAGGGAGTACCACACAACCGATGCCTTGTCTGGGTTTAATATGGCCCCTGCGTCCCTGTACCACTCCGTCACCTTGTTTACCGCCACCTGTACGTCTTTCGCCAAACTGGCCCTGTCTCTGCCCTGTCTATACACCAGCACATCATCTGCAAATGTCAAGATTCTACCCACAGCTGGTGTCTCAATAGCTGCGATTTTGCTGGTGTAGACATTAAAGAGCACCGGGGACAAGGCAGATCCCTGCGGCAACCCAGGTGTAATAGTATAGGGGTCAAAAGTCCTTACGCTCATAAAGGACTGCCGCAACCCGTCTAATAAGGCAAGACCACATGCATAGTCTAAACGAAATGTGTAGGGAACATAACATGAAAATTAGCACAAGCAAAACACAGGTAATGACTATAAATAAAGAAGAACAAACAACAACATTTCACCTAAACGAACATCCCTTGAAACAAGTAAAGAGTTTCAAGTACCTAAGAAGTATAAAATCATTAGATGGCAGATCAGAAGACGATATCGAAAATAGATGCAATAAGGCAAACCAACTCATTAGACAAATGGCACCAATAATAAAGAACAAACATGTATCAATAACTACTAAGAAAGCACTTTACAACACAATCTTCCTACCAACTCTAAGCTACAAATGCCAATCCCGGACAATGACAGAAAAAGAGAAAAGAAAAATCCCCCAAAAACCAAAAAAAAAAACAAAGGGAAAATTAGATTCCT
>JACEFZ010012715.1:0-17856 GCA_014155875.1 Cepaea nemoralis
GGGCGGGGGGGTCATGACCCCCCACGCTTTCCGGCATGGCACATGATTGATTGATTGATTGATTAACTGTGAATATCTTGGCTCCATAACCAACCACAATGAGGGATTTAAAAAGGTCACACAAAGACTGGCCACAGCAAATGCGGAGATTAAACAGTATTAAGAGCCTCTGGCACAACACAAGGAAACAAATTAAGGTGAGATTGCTTAAAACATATATCTTTTGTGTGGCAACATAGAGACATGAACCAATTTGCAATCACTAAAGAAGAAAATTATGAGCTTAAATGTTACAGAAAAATTGTTACAACGCCATGTTGCAAGAAGAAGAAAAATACCGATATCTATAACAACTAAACATCACAGAAAACCGACTCATAGACAGTATCATGTCTCTGAAGCTGAAATATTGAATGCCACAGTGGCTTGCAAGGAACAGTGATTGAAGGTGTGGTTCCTTGAAGAAGCTGGAATATTAAACATCACAATGGCTTGCACAGAACAGTGATTGAAGGTGTAGTTCCTGGAAGAAGCTGGAATATTGAACGCCAAAGTGGCTTGCACAGAACAGTGATTGAAGGTGTGGTTCCTGGAAGAAACAGCAGAGGTGGACCAGCATGAAGATGGACACAGGACACTGAAGACACCTTAGACATAGAAATACATGAGGCATGGGTACTGGCACAAGATCAAGAATCTACCTGATAAGCCATGATGAGAACGATGTACAGCAAAGAACCTGCTGCACTGTGACCAGACAAAAAGAAACACTTACCCACTGCCTGGCCAGTTCGAGCAAAGACTTCCTTGTAACACCTGGAAGAATCAGCCCACTCTCTAGTGGAGGAGTTATTAACTCTTTCTCTGGAAAGATATAGTTTGACATAAAATGATGAAACAGGCATGTTCCAAATTACATCCTATTTAGTATCCTGTAGCAAAAATATTACTTTAGAATGACAGTGGAAATACCAATTCAATATATACATAAAAAACAACAACATAACGGATACATTATGAGAAATCAATGTCAGGACTACATGCATTGAATAGCATTGATATTTAATGCAGTTTACAATATACCTAGAGAGCTGTGGTGGTGCAATGGCTAGCATGCTTTCCTGCTGGCCTGGTAGCAAAGTGTTCAAATCTCACCAAGGTGGGATATTGTTTTTTTTTTTTAATTGTACTGGCCTCCCAGTTCAATCCAGCCTAAAACGGGTACCAAAAAATATTCTGGAAAGTAAAGGCAGCCACTGTGATACTGACCACATCATCCACTGTGACACTGACCACATCATGCACTGTGATACTGACCACATCATGCACTGTGATACTGACCACATCATGCACTGAGTGTAAACTGTTCTTTTACCCAAGTGCGTGGGTGTCATGGCTAGGAGGTTATGTTGACGATGGCATGAGTGTGTGCAGACGGATGATGCCTTCACTCGCTGTTCCCTATACAAGGGAAAGACTGGCCACCTATTTCTCCACGCACTCAGGCCTGATATATGTGACAATCCTAGGACTCCACATAATCACAGCAGACTCAAGCTATGCAGCTTGTTATTTTATTATTTAATGTGATACTATTAAAAAATAAAAGACTCTTGCAGCTGTTACCTCCATTTTCATTGGTCCAATAAACAAAAAGGTTCATAGTTCCAACCTCAGTCATCTGATGATCATCTCCAAACAACCACAAAACTTGCTGGCAATTATACTTTTTCACAGCTAAATCCTGGATTGCAATTGCTGGTGCATAGTTGCTGAAAGTATTGATGTAAATACATAAGAAATATTTGACACAAATGAGAGAAGCCATGATCAGTAAAACCAGGACTAAATGCATAAATGAAACCGTTGTAAATAATTGAATCATTTTAATACAAATGTTATACTCTGGCCGAATGTTGACTGGGCCCATAAGGGAAACAACTCATAGTATTTTAGTAATACTGGATGTCACAAGTGGTAACTAAGGAGGACTGGCCTGGAATAGGCTACTCCATTCCATAAGTAGCTTTAGCTGCAAAATCCAACAAACCCTGAACAAGTCTGGAGACAATTAAAACAAAATATTTCAGCCAGCTAAATTAAAAGGAGGCTCTTCTCCTATAACAAACATGACGACGACGCAGAGAAACCTGTGAAGTTTGGGTCATCAACGTTCCTTCTATCACCTAGAAAAATCTCCAGAATATAAGAACTATGCACCTATTGGAAAAGACAGCACAAATGGCAGGTTGGAATTGTACGAAACAAGATGGAATTGAGCAGACAAAAAGCAGGTGTCTTTAGAACTCGCTTGCAGTTACCTGAGGCCACTGCCAGAACCTGGAAGAAACCGTTCACAACTCAGCAGTTACAAAATCATCAACCTGCTGAATGTATATGGAAAATTAGTGGACAATAGTAGCTAAAATAGGGATGCCATGTCTGAAGAGCTCATGAATGCTCTTGACACTATTGAAAGCAACATGGGATAATGCTGGAACATTTGCATACACCGTGAATGAAGAATTTCACTGCAAGTCAGAAATAGTTACTGTTGGAATAAATCTCGAAGATGACTACAATGTGTAGATTTTGTATATCTGATGTAATGAAGGGCTATTAACATTTGGCTAGTAAACCACAGTAGGTGTATGGCCTAGATATTTAAACACTACCTGCTTCATAGTGTGAACAACTGGAACTGATCCAGAATGAAAGATGTAAATTGTCTTCAGTATATGAGATTCTAATATCAAACAATGGCAATTTGAAATTATGCACAACTACATAACTGTTGCCCAGATCAGTCATGCAAGTAAAATTCCATTAAAAATCATAATGGGTAGACTTCATCACAAAATGGAAGAATAAAGTGAGATTAGAGTGAGTTCCCTTGAAGCAAGATGGCGGGACATTTTTTCGTCCCGTAAAATGGAACGTGTTTTTTCCGAAATGTGTATGGATTAAGTGTTTTTTCGTGGTAAAATGGAGTTCGGACCGTGCAACGGAGTTCGTGCATGCGCGTCCGGTCTTCTTTCGGCGTATCATCGGCGCCCGGTGGCGATAGTTAAGCCTAACATGACGACCAGACGACCAGCTAGGACACAACGTGGTAAGAGGGCGGGCGCGCGCAGAAGGCGCTTAAAATGTGACAGATTGGGTATCGGAAATGTTCAAGTACTGTACTGGAACTGTGCATCATTTAGTCAACGCCGACCCATTCTTGAAAAACTACTATACGGAAACGATATTGTAGTCTTGCAAGAAACACAGCTCACCGACGGAACAGTCAATGTTGCGGGATTTCAGGGTTTCTTTAACAGGCAGCACCTCGGACAGGCCATTCTGGTCCGCGACAACATACTAGTGTCTGAGATCGATATGTCCGCCTGGAACAGCGATGCCCTGCAAGTGCAGGCATTAAGAATAATGACACCAGTGCAGCTTGTAATCGTTAACGTCTATGCGCGAAATGGGAAGGTCGACATGCGACAATGGCAGAGTTTGTTCAATATGGATGAAAGGCATATCATCTACTGCAGGGACTTCAATGCCAGAGGCAGTCAATGGGGGAATTGCATCACCAATAGACAGGGAGAAGATTTGGAGGACGCCCTGGCATCTGCTGCCCTAATCTGTCTGAATGATGGGAAGGTCACTAGAATGGCCACTCGACCAGGCGACTCTGACAGCATCATTGACTTGGCTCTGGTGTCGCCCACCATCGCACCAAGGTGCCGGTGGGGCACACTGGGATACCACGATAGTGACCACTACCCTTGTGTCATCCTGATCAAGAAAGACGGGGCCATGAGTCAAAGAAACAAGACCAATGCCTTCCCGTACGACACCACTGGTCAAGACGCCATAAGCAAGATCAGAAGAAGGAAACTAACTTCATCCCGTAGGAGACAAGAAAGATGGCTGCAGCCACCATGGTGGAATGGAGAGGTCGAGAAGGTGTGGCTGGGAAAGAGGCAGGCTGTCAACGACTGGCAAAAGGCCAGAAAGGCTAACATGCCACAGGTTGAGTTGGCGAACCTGAAGACTGAGGTCGTTAGGACGACGACTTTATTCAAAACCCTGCGCCAAACAGGCCAAGGCCGACAAATGGGACGAGTTCTGCAGGAAGGTGTGCTCCGAGCAATCTCTTACGACATTCTGGCGCCTCCACAAGAGCATGAACGGCGCTGCACAACGTAGGGGTATTCCAGACTTTCAAGGCACAGACCTCGCATGGAAAAAGTCCGATGCGGATAAAGGTAAGGCCCTTCTTGCACGCTACATAGAACAGACTGACCAGAAAGACGAGCCCGCCAGACAGAGGACCACAACAACACTCTCTCAGTTGTGCGAGGGGGTCGGGACAGACGAAGAATGGACAATCACAGTTGAGATATTGCGTGCGATGCTCAAGAAATCACCTAACACCGCCCCAGGCCCAGACGGCATCCGATATGGTGACCTAATGGTGATATCAGATGATGACATGGAAGAACTGGCCAGAGAATTCAACACCAGTATCCAGAGGGGTCAGGTCAAAGAAGAATGGCTACACAGCTACTTGCTGCCGCTGCCAAAACCGAACAAAGACCACTCCAAGATAAGCGGCTACAGAATCATTACGATGCAGAATACTGTTGGCAAGCTACTGGAGAAAATTGTAGCACACAGACTTGCTTGGGACTTGGAACAGCTCGGCTGCTTCCCGCCCACACTTGGAGGATACAGACGCAACAAAGAGTCATGGCTGAATGCGACGGTCTTTGCTCAAGATGTTTATGAAGGATTTCAGGTCAGAGAAGAGACATGTGCGGCCGCCATAGACTTAGAGGACGCATATAACAGAGTATCTTTCGAGCACTTGATGCAAACCCTCCTCAGACTGAAAGTGCACCCTCACCTTGTACGATGGATAGCTGCAGTTCTACTCCAAAGGAAGGTGGTGCTAAGATGCGGGAGTTGGTCTTCTGAGCCGATAACGATATGTCCAGGATTGCCGCAAGGTTCACCACTGTCACCAGTACTATTCAACGTGTATACGGTGCCGATCACTGAACAACAGTTGGATGGGAGGGGTAGGACTCTATCATTCTAGACGACATTCTCGTGTATCGACAGGGTCGAGATAGACAGGCGGTTGCCAACTATATGCAGGGCGAACTAGATCGAATTTCCTCATGGTGTGCTGATGCCGATGCCCTTGTCACCCCTGCAAAGGCAACGGTTACATGGTTCTCACTAAACAACCATATTGTGAAAACAGACCTGCCGGCAGTAAGAATGGATGGGAGCATTCTGAGTAGAACCCAGTCAATGACATATCTTGGCGTGAGGCTTGATCGTAGCCTGTCCTTCAGAGATCATGTCGATTATGTCATAACGAAGGCTCGAAAAGGTTTGGCAGCAATGAGAGTCATGGCGACTGCCAATATCGAGCAAAGACTGCTATTACTTCTGTTCCAAGGACTTGTGCTTTCACGCATCGAGTATGCCCTGGCCATCCTCACTGTCAGCCCTACACAGATTGGAAGACTTGAAAAGGTACAAAACGAAGCCATGCGCATCATTTTGGGCTGCACGAGAGACACCAGCTGTGTAGCAATGAGATACCTCCTTGACTTCCCGACAATGGAACACAGGATCAAGATCTGGAGAGCTCGTGCATACTTAAAAATAAGTGCAGATGAGCAGCACCCTCTGCATGACGCTGTATTCAGAGAAAAGGGTGACAGGCTAAAGACGGGCAAATCATGGATGGGTCGGGCGGAAGATGTCGTCGGACAGGTCTGCAGTCTTACCAGTATCAACCCCGGCAAGGAATGGGTGCCGGTGCCTCCAGCTTTTAAGTGTACCTTCTCCTGCATTATCACACTCGACAGACGGTGCAGAGAGCAGAACCCTGCCGCTGTCAATGCAGAGGTTAACGCGCTCATCTATGATCACTCAGATAGCCCCGAAGTGCTCATCTATACAGATGGATCTGTTGTAAAGCAGCAGAGAAGTGCGTGGGCATTTACAGCCCGTTCAGCGGGCCGAACCGTTCAAGAATCCAGTGGTGCCCACTCTATGACCACGAGCAGCATGACGATGGAGGTGATGGCAGTTACACAGGCTTTCATATGGCTGGAATCACAGCATTATACCAACGTGTGTGTACTAAGTGATTCAATGAGCATGATTCAGAAGGTCGAAGCTGGATCTGTACGTAGACAGTGGACTGAGTCGCTGCGGAAGTCTGTTGTCCGCAAAGTCACCTTCATCTTCGTCCCGGGACATGCGGGAGTCGAGGGAAATGAACGAGCTGATAAATTGGCTGGCTCTGCACCCCCTGTAGATGGCCAGCCCATGGATCGTGCCGATGTTATTAACGCCCTTAAAGATATGGCGAGAACAGAGGATTTTGACGCCAGTGATTCCACATCGCTTTCCAGGATGAAAGACCTGGGAGTAAGAATCGGCACAGCCAGACGCGAGAGGTACATCGGGAAAACAAAGCGCCTCGTCAACCAACACAGAACTGGCACTATTAGCCACCGGACGCTGATGCATATGCTGGGGGGAGGATCTGAGCACCTATGGACATGTCCGGAGTGCAACGAAGATACCCCAACTGATAACTAAACTAAACTGTGGAAGAATAGATGAATGTGATTCAAGCCAGATTTAACCACGGAAGAGGAACAAGAGATCACATACTCAATATGTATTTAACAATAGAGAGGTGTAGAGAATTTAATGTAAACCTACTCTCATGTCTTGTGGATTATTTAAAGGCAATTAACTGTGTACAACATCAGAAACTATGGGAAATCATGAGGAAAATGGGCTTTCCATCACATGTAATAAATAAATATAAATGTTTGCATATCCTTTACAGGACATCGCTGTCAACATCAGCATCTTTCAGCTGATTGTTGATTTCTTTGGCAAGATTACGCTCAGTAGTTTGCCATTATCACATGTAATACAACTCATAAAAAATGCTCAAGCAGTGGTTAGGATAGATGGTGAGATATCAGACAGGTTTGACAACAAGCTAGGAGTCCATCAGGGTTGTGTGCTGTCCTCTTATTTGTTTAACCTGTATGCCACAAATATCATGAGAAATGTCAGAAATGATATAACGAAGGAGCAATATGATGCCCTAAATATCGGTGGTCATTAAATACCAGAGAATCGACATGCTGATGATACTGGAGATATACCTCATGAATTATGTAATTCTGTATTTATTGTAATTCCAAAGAAATCATCATGAGTCTTGGGATGTTATTAACATAGAACAATTAGTATAATGAGTCACATCACAAAGATTTTGCTACGAATTATCATACAAAGAGTGAGGAAGAAAATACAACTCAAAATAGGAAAAGAACAATGTGGTTTGTAGAAGGCAAGGGTACAGTAAATGCTGTGTATATGCGGAGAACAATAATTGAACGTTCTATACAAGTAAACAAAGATCTACATCTTTGCTTTATTGACTACACAAAGACTTTTGATAAAGTAAGACATGTCAACATGATAAAGATGCTTGAAGATCTACAAATGTATGGGAAAGACCTTACTTAGACTTGTAAAAAAGCATATATTGGAAACAACAAGCTGTCATAAGAACTGATAATGAAGTAGGTCAACATCAGCCTATTAAGAGAGGTGTGAGACAGGGATTTGTAATGTCTCCAAATCTTTTTTCCTTGTACAGTGACAATATTTTCAGAAATATAGAAGATATGAACACGGAACAGTCATAACATCTGATGGGAGATGCCTTGAAGAGATTAGAACAACAATCGACATGGCAAAGGCAGCTTTTTGCAAGATGAAAAACATACTGACCAATAAAAATATGTCATTTTCAACGAGAAAAAGAGTGTTGAACTGCTACATAGAACCTGTTTTCTGAGGAGAATGCAAAGAAAATCATGGACAGACATAAAAACCCATGACCAAGTCCTACAAGAAACAAATGAAAACTGATTAGAGGAATTAGACGTAGACGGTCATAATTGTGGGGCATGTTATGAGAAGAAATGAATTGGAGAACTTGGTGACAACTGGCAAGATCGAGGGGAAGAGACCAAGGGGAAGGCCAAGAAGTAAATACCAAGATGGCTTGGCCACGTGGCATGGTCGAGACCGGAACACGAAGCTGATCCACAACTCTGGTGATCGAGTGAGATGGAGAAATATGACTGCCCATGCTTATCGGCATGGCATATGATGGATGGATGGATCTTTCCCATTGCAACATATGCCTGTGAGACCTGGACACTTACTAAAACAAGCTGAACAGTGCATAAATGCCTTTGGATATAAATGTTATAGATGGGTTCTAAGAATATCTTGGATACAGAAAAGAACAAAATGCATCCATATGACAAGAGCTGAATAATGAAGAAGGTTGGCTGCTAAAGATGATAAAACAAAGAAAATTGAAATATTTTGGTCACTTGAAAAGTCATGAAAATTTGCAGAGAAAAATCATGGATGGCTTTTTGCTCGAGAAGAGAAGAAGATGAAGGCCTGAGAGAAGATGGGTGCAGGATGTGGCTGATGATCTCCAGATGGGTGTATTGGACACGGGACACTTACTTATGACCAAAACGTTTACCGAACGGTTCTTATGGGTCAAAGTTCTGCAAAGGACATGCTACAGAATGAATGAATAAGAGATACCCCCATAAAAATGTCTGGGCTGATACTGAAGAAGTCAAAACTTGTACTGACACAGGCCAAGGCCTACATGGATCATCAATAATGACAGGCAGTGCACGGTAACCTGAATGATCTCAAAGGAAGCAAAATGCATGTCAGGCAAAAAATACCATCAGACAGGTTGCCAGTCAAGCAGATAATGGGAGGCAGGAAAGGATTGACAGCAGCAGACATAAAACAGCATCCCCAAAGTCATAATTACATTGTTCAGAGAGTGTAGAGCAGTGTTTCCCAACCTTTTTTGTGCTATGGCCCCACCTAAGCCTTTCTAAAATTCTTATGCCCCCCCCCCCCCCCCCCCCCCCTAACATATACATTATTTTTAATATTCAAAAACTGAAATGTCACTAAAGAAACTTGAATGATAAGTTTTAGGAAGAAATCAATAGGAAATTATTGAGCAAACACAGTAAGTAAATTTTCAAAACATATAATGGAGAACTGAAATTCAAGTACAACATAATTTTAATGAAAGATTTTTCTATATTATTTTAATTATTAGTAATTATTTATTATTTAAATTTAGTGAGATCCTTGCGCTTGATGCTTGCTGCAAAGAGATTTTATATCAGGTTCCCTTTTCAAATTGCCCCCCTTAACAATCGAATTGCCCCCCTGTGGGGCGTGGGCCCCACGTTGGAAAACACTGGTGTAGAGAGTGCTGTAATGGGTGGGTAGAAATGGATGCCCAACAACTGATAAATGAAAATGCTACTAGTGATGATGCAATAGTATAGTTCAGCACAGTGCGAAGAGAAATCTCGTTAGGGTTCTCAGCTGTAGTCAGGGGAAGCGGAATGGAGCCTACAGGTCTAAAAACTCAACTATGAAGATGGAGATGGCTGCAATCATTGTAGCTTTAAGGTGACTAGTGGGTACTTGTGTCATCGGAGCAATCATAGTGTCTGATTCTCAGTCCAAACATACTGTGTAAAGTTCAAAATTGACAGCGGCTGCATGAGTGGGTAGCAAGTATTAACACATCTCTCTTGATTGATTGATTGATTGATTTAGGAATTGACATCACAGCATTCGGGGCATTCCCATAAGTGCTCCGTCCCCATCCTCAGCAGCCAGCGAAGAGTTCCAACACTAATAGTACCAGTAGCAATCTGATTATAAGTCCGTCTCGCCTTTCCTTTGAGCATTGAGTGTCGGCCAGATCCCTTCGTCACTCCTCGTTGTCTCATTCTTGCCAGACCATGGTAATCCATTTGCTCCTCCGAGGTGTGCACGTGCTCCCACAAGGCCGCAATCACGCCTGCCTTGTCATGTATCAATACTCCACCAAGTTCTGCAGAGCCAGCCAATCTGTCCGCCTGTTCATTTCCCAGCACACCGGCATGCCCCGGAGAAAAGATCCAGGCGATGCTTGTCACCCGTGACCTCCGAAGCGAAGCAAGCCACTCCGCACGAAGTCTGCCCGTCCTCACCCTCGTCAGCATGCTTTCTGAGTCAGTTACAATCACGATGTGTGTGTGTGTGTCGTATTCTTCATCCAGCGGAGAGCCGCAGTGACTGCCTCCACTTCCATTCTTAAGCTGGATGTTGTGGTATCATATGCCAGGCTCTCCTGCCCCAAACATCGACCATTAGCTTTGGCTATGAACCCCCAGCCACTTCTCTCACCTCTTGACACCGAACCATCTGTGTAGATAATCACATCACTCGAGTGAGCATTGTCCTGAATTAGTTGCTGGATTTCCACTTCCGTGGCCCCTGCTGGCCACTCCCTGCACTCCCGGCTTAATGTGATTATAACTCTGCACAAGTCTGACTGCTCCGCTGGCACTCTGACCCACTCCTCTCCACGCCTAATGTTCTCCAGGGGGCACACCTGTCTGATCGTATCCTCCGCCTGAGCCATCCATGATTTCCCTCTTATCAGTCGCTGACCCTTAACTGCGTCCAGCGCCTCATGCAGTGGGTGGTCTGTGTCTGCAGCTACTCTGAGGTATGCCTTCGCCTGCATCACCTTGAGCCTACCAGCAACAGTCGGCAGACCAAGGATGTAACGCATACACACTACTGGGGTGTCTCTAGTGCATCCCAGAATGACCCGCATAGCTTCGTTCTGTATGCGCTCTAACTTCACCAGCTGACTCTCTGAGACAGTGAGCAGACCTAATCCATAATCAATTACTGAGAGGATCAAGTGCTGGTATAGTGTGAAAAGCATTCTCTGCTCTATGTCCATTGCAGCCATAGTTTTAAGTGCATTGAGTCCCTTTTGAGTTCTTGTCACGACCGTCTCCACATGGTCCTTGAAGGATAGGCTCCTGTCAAATGTGATCCCCAGATACTTCAGTTTGTTCTCTCTGCTGACATTTCTACCATCTATCGCGAGGCTTGGGACATCAGCTCTTACAATCCTGTTGTCCAGAGAGCACCACAAAACAGCCGCCTTTTCCGGGTGGATGACAGCACTCATTTCTGTGCACCAGTCAATCACTTCATCTACTGTCGCCTGTAACTCCTGGGCTGTTTGCTCCCTATCTCTCCCCTGCCTATATGCAAGAATATCATCTGCAAATGTTAGTATTCTTCCAACCCCTGGTGCTTCTAGGTTTGCAATCTTGCTCGTATACACATTATAGAGCACCGGTGAGACTGCAGATCCCTGTGGCAGTCTCGGGGTTAACATATGTGGCTCTGAGGTCCATGCGCCCAGACGGAGAGCAACCCGACGAGAGTGCAGGACGGCTGCTATCCAGTTCACCAACCAGGGATTGACCCCCTTCTCCATCAGTGCGGTCATCAAAATATCATATCGAACTCTATTGTACGCATCCTCGAGATCAAGCGCTACCGCCATCGTTTCCTGTCTACTCTGGAACCCCTCATAAACATCAAAGGCAAAAGTGGCTGCATTAGACCAGGTATCTTTTCCTGGCCTGTAGCTCCCCAGGCCTCTTGGAAGAAGCTTCCCCCTTTCCAAAAAATCCTGCAGCTTAACAGCGACTATCTTCTCTAAAACCTTCCCAAATGTATTTTGAAGGGTGATGATCCTAAAGCCGCTAAGCTTTGACTGATCGTTGAATGGTTTTGGGAGAGGGATGAGATAGCTGTGCACTCAATCCTGTGGTACTGATGCTGTCCTAATGCTCTGGTTAAAGCAGTCGGTCATCTCCTCCAGGTCTGCTTCATGTGGCCATACCTGACCCCATCGGGCTCTGGTGCCGTGTCTTTTGCCTTTTTCAAAATGTGTTTAACATCTTTTACCCGTATGATGTCTTCATACTGCATATTCTTCGTGGTGCCAGATAGCTCCTCTCTAACTGCATCCCTGGTGTCCGCATCATTATGATTGGTCTGCTCTAAAAATCTCTGGAGAAACGCCGCCCCTTTCTCTTTGTCTGTTGTCACGCGCACACCATCATCTCTATAGATTGTTCCCACTGTCATCGGCCGATCTTTTCTCTGCATTTGCCTGTGCAGTTTCCAGAATTTTTGCAGTATTTTATCACCTCCAATCTCCTTCATGAAACATTCCCATTTTGCCTTTTTGGCCTCTGCAGCACAGCGCTTGAAAATCCCACCTTGTCTTTCTTGACATTTTCCGCTGTGTCCACTTCCTTTCGTGAGCTTCGAAGTGTCTGTCGCACTTTCTTTAGCTGCTTCACTGCAGCTCTCTTTGCTTTCCAAGCATGGTCTACTTCTGGGGTTCACCGTGGGGGCTGCAAAAAGGGAGTTTTAACAGTCCTGTTGCATGCCCCTTGTCTGAGGCGTCCAAGAAGGCAATAGGTCCACTCATACCGGAAGGTCATGCACCCTCTCCCAGCTTTAACTTTCCTGAGTTTAGAGATCAGGACTGAGCATGGCATGTGATCACTCCCATGGTCATTCAAAACAGTCCACTTTACATCAAGGACTGATGACTGTGTCTGCATCGCCAGGCCTCATTGCCATTCTTGTCGGCCTACCATCATTTATGTAGACCACATCGGAGTCCACCATGGCATCTGCAAGGGCAATTCCCTGTCGGTTTTCTCCACTACTGTCCCAATCTCTGTTCCTTGCATTGAAGTCTCCACATATGAGTAACCTATCACCTGGTAATTCCTCCAGTTCCTTAAGCCAGTCCCAATGTTCCTTTCTGACAAAACAGTCCACTGTGGCATATACATTTATGATGTTCCAACTTAAGCCACCAATCTCCATTTGTATACCCTGGACCTCTCTTGCACTGTGATTCCACTGGCTCAAGTCGAGTACCACATGCTTCACTCCTTCCTTCACCAGCAGACCTTGTCCATGTCTCTTCTGCCCAGTAGGGTTTATATAACTGGCGTACCCAGGGCAATGGTATTTGTCTGCATATAGCTCCTGGAGCATGAGGACGTCAAAATCATATATTAGTCTCTCCAATACAGGACCTCTGTGTCTGGCCCTGCGACAATTCCAGTATCCCACTCTTACATAGTTGAAACCTAGTCTCTCCACTTTTCGTCTTGTTCTCCTGGCGCCTGCCCTCCTATTTCTATGCCGTCGTCTCACACCATTTCCTCGTCTTCTCCTCCTTACTCTCTCTTCGCTAGCCTCTGAGGGATGTGTCAAGCGCAGAGCACGTGCTCCGTAGCTCCGGCGATGATTCCCATGTTTAAATAAATCCATAGGCAAAGTTTGGATATTGCAGGAAATAAACGGTCACCCTAGCATTGCCTGCTTGCTAGGGAAGAGGCAGGGGATGACCCGCAGGAGTCCATACGCCTGATGCCGCCCTGCACGCCTGTCAGATGTCCAACGTTCACGACCAGTTAACCCATGGCCATCCAGTTCCTCAGCACGCTGGTCCACCTTGAACTTGAGGGTTTATATTTGGAGTTTTCCGTCTCCTAGATGGATTGCTGTCCAAAGCTAACGGGTTCCACCTCTCTCTTACAAAGACTGAGTGAATATACTGACCATGTCATAGTGGAGCATGAGGCAACATGCCACAGATCTGCTGGATTCAAGAGTGTCAGTGATTGCAATAAACGCAACTGGTACTGACTGGCACTCATAGAGGTAGAGGAGAGAAATAGAGATTATAGTACACACTAGACAATATACTTGTACAAATTTGAAAGACTACACCAGGATTTGAACCTGTTGCCTCTAAATGATGACAGCGCCTTGCTAAGAGAACAAGTGTACTATGACACACTGCCAGCTAGACACCCACAAAAAAGATGTCTTCATTAGCCAGGTCTATCATCAACCTGTGGTTGAAACATTCATCCTGGACAAGGGAGATAATTTGAAGACTATGTCTGAATGGCTGGTAGCTGAAGATACAGATGAGTGTGGTTCCAGAAGAAGGGGCATATGAAGGGTTGAATCTATGTTCCTGGAACAATCATCATTTACAACTTATGACATTTGATGAGGGGTACAGAACATCCATAGGCTGGCCCAGAGTGCTTTGTGTCGATTCTTAAAGCTGAAAAAAAAAAAGAACTTAGAAATGTGCATGACAAGTAACATAAATGTTACCTTCCCATCTTATACATGCCACATCCACCTGGCCAGGCACGGACATATGCAGGATCAGCAAGGAGGCTGACTGGCTTCAATCCTGTAGGGAAGTAAGGGCCTACAGGGCCTGTGATGACAAACAGTTTAGCTTGGTTCGATAATGAGACACCTAATGCTGGCTGCAGATGAAAGAATAAAACAAGAATGTACAACATGATGTAGGAAAATGTCATGTAGGCAAAGTCTGCAATGTTATAAATGACAAAATGCAGTGTAATTAAGTGAATGCATAGAAGAAATACAATGCGATTTATGCAATATAACATCTGTATGCATTCAAATTGATTAACAGTTGATGCGTAATGAGCCGTTTCCGTATTTCTCTTCTTCATGCATTCTCAAAACTCAACATGAATGTTGTGAATAAACATCATAATTTGTTGCATGAAAGAACAGCAATTATGACTTTGTGGATGCTGTTTTTGTGTCTGCTGCTGTCAATAAACAGCATTTATTGGCTGTTTGTGATTTACTGGGCAATGTTAGTTCAGTATTGTACCATAATTTTCTGAATGACCAATGCTGCATACCATCTTCTCCTTCCACTTTTGCAATTAAAAGGTCATAAATGAAATTAAATTAATAACTTTACAAGATCATTAGATAATTATCCTAAACACTATGCAGATAGACTTTCTTACCTCTGTGCCTATGAATGTAGGTCTAATGTACAGGGAGCATTTTTGTGAATAGGGCACCCATTCCTGGTCAACACTGATCAGTTTTTTCAAACATTTCAGGAGTTCTGCTTTGTCAAACTCCTAAAAATGTAAATTCAGGAGAAATGGTTTTACATTATTCAATATTAATAAAATTATTTTTAATTTCTAGTGGACAAATTTTTCCAAAATCTATAAAACCTTTATACAATACAATCTGTATATCAAATCTATACAATACACAATCTAAACAAAGAAATCACACGTAAAATATTAGCCATGACAAAAATCCAACAGGTCTCCACAGACAATATGACTGATTATAGTCTGGCTATATTATAGATAAAGGGACTGCATGACATGCCCCACTAAAGGGTGAGGCTCTCCTCATCAGCTGGCATAGTATAACTGCTGGAGTGAATGAAAGCAGTTCTCTCATATTTTTTCTTTTTGCGCTCGCTCGCTTTAAACTCAAGCGTGGTTCCAAATTGCTGTATGTAGCCGGGGCGCAGTGTTGGAGTGAGCGCCCAACATTGCTTAAATACCCCAATGGCTCGTGAATACATAACCTCTGCAGCAAAAGTCCAACTCCTGGCCTTCACGTGGCGGAACTGTTTTAACTAACAGGAGAAGGGGCGACGGCGAGTATCTGGCACCGGAAAATAACCAGTGTGCTCTAGATGTGTATACACATACATGCATATGCAGACACGTGTGTGCGTGTGTACACATCTAAACTCGAGTGAGACCACAGTCTGCTCTAGCAAAGGAAAGGTGCTGAAGACGGAGGCAACCAGCCAGGAGGCGCACCACAGAAATCAGGATGCCACGCAATTACGCAAAATGGAATATGTCGACTGCTGCTAAACGTTATGGTGCTCGCCCTGCTTTGGACCCCCAGGCAGGTGCAGTGCCGGGCCCTATGTCTCGAAAGGGTCCAACCCCAACTACTGGAGGTCCTTCTCAGATGTCCTGTGGAGCCAGGGGACATGAGAATAGAACAGCTGGCCATACTAAACTAAGACTTAAAATAATGCACTGGAATGCGGAGGGAGTCAGCAGCAAAAAAGTAGAATTAAAAAACATCCTGGACAAAGAAAAAGTAAGCATATGTTGCTTGCAAGAAACTCACCTCAACGAAAATATAGCCTTCAAAATCAGAGGCTACCAGTGTTACCGATCTGACCGAAAGGACAGGCGAAAAGGTGGGATACTTACCCTTGTAAAATATAACATCACTGCTTCCCAAATCGAAGTCTATATGGAAGGGGCTGAGTATCAGACACTTAAACTTAAAACAGGCTATACAGACCTACATCTGATCAATTACTACTGTCCATGTGACCGTCCACAGGCACTGGACACACTACCATTAACAGAAAAAATGATTGTGTGCGGCGATTTCAACAGCCACTCGCAGAGTTGGGGCTATGATCACATGGACCAGAGAGGAGAGAGACTGGAAGACTGGCAGGATGAGAATAGATTCATCTTGGTTAACAAGCCGTCCGACCCACATACTTTCTACTCGAGATCATGGCACTCTACAACTACACCTGACCTGGCTTTTGATGTGGAAGTATGTAGAAAGCAAGCAGAGGCCACACCCAGCCAAGAGCACCACAATAAATTCCAGCATGCAAAAGCCAAATTTCAAAGGGCCAAGCTGCAGGCTAGACGGAAAAGCTGGCAGGAGAAAACAGAGTCTCTGAACTTTGAAAGAGACACAAGGAAATTGTGGAAGCTAATAAAACAACTTAACGATGAGGGCACAGGGAGAAACTCAAAAATTGCACTACATAAAGATGGAAACATCTTAACAAGAAAGCAAGCAGCTGACCATTTTGCGGACTCATTCGCACAAGATAACAATATCAAAATCAGTCCAGAGAAACAACAAGAGATTCAAGAGAAACGACAACATACAGGACAGAAGGAAATAGTACATGAGGTTCTGGAGGCACCCATCACAATCAGCGAACTGGAGCTAGCCATATCAAAACTGAAAATGAGAAAGTCACCAGGAGCTGATGGTATCTCCAATGAAATGATCAGGAACCTAGGAACAGAGGCCAAAGCAAAGCTGTTGCAGATCTTCAATAACAGTTGGACCTTAGGCAGTGTTCCACAAGCCTGGAGAGAAGCAATCATGATACCCCTCCTAAAATCAGGGAAAGATAGTTCCATTGCCTCTAGCTACAGACCAATTAGCCTCACCAGCTGTATCTGCAAAACACTGGAGCGCATCATCAATCACAGACTGCAGTGGTACATTGAAAGTAAAAACATCCTTGTGCCACAGCAGGCAGGCTGTTGGCAGTGCTACTCTACGGAAGATCAGACAACCTACCTCTCTCAAGAAATTGAGGATGCATTCCAAGAGAAGAAGCTGGTGCTTGCGGCATGGATAGATTTGAAGAAAGCCTTTGACAAAGTCTGGAAAGAAGGTCTGATGAATAAACTGAGAAACTGCAAAGTCAATGGAAGAATGTACAAATGGGTGAAAGCATACTTGCACAACAGAAGAGCCCGAGTACAGATAGACGGACTAAAGAGCAAGAAAGTACTACTGTGTCACGGAGTTCCCCAGGGCGGAGTATTGTCCCCCACACTCTTTCTAATCTTCATCAATGATCTCGTTGCTAATCTACCGCATGGAATTAAAGCCGCAATGTATGCCGATGACCTGGTTCTATGGAGCACAAATGAACATGCATCAGTGGCCACCAGATTACTACAAAGAGCTGTAGATACATTTGTTGCAAATAGATGGTGTGTCAGCATAAACACTGACAAGTGCAGCACCACCATATTTACCCTCTCTCCAAAACAAAAGGCAGGGACCATCCAGATAAATGGAACACCCCTACGAGAAGATAAAGAACCAACGTACCTTGGAGTAACATTTGATGGCAGGCTGACATGGAGAAAGCACATCAACAAAGCAGTAGCAAAAGCC
>JACEFZ010012716.1:0-12500 GCA_014155875.1 Cepaea nemoralis
TTCTTTGGAAGAGATGGCCCCAAAAGGGGAAATAAAATTCTCGTTTTAATGAGAGGTCGTAAGGACATGCTTCATTGATAAATGTCGATAATTAGACGTTGATTTTGACGTCAACTTCCCCTTTAAACGCCGTCGTAATCTTCTTTTTTTTCTTCTTCTTTTTCTTCTTCTTCTTCTTTTTTCTTTTTCTTTTTTTCCGTCTCTTCTTCTTTTTTTTCTTCTTCTTCTTCTTTTTCTTCTTTTTTTTTCCCTTCTTCTTCTTCTTCTCTTCTCCTCCTCCTCCCCCCCTCCTCCCCCCCCCCCCCCCTCCTCCTCCCCCTTTCCTCTTCCTCCTCCTCTTCCTCCTCCTCCTTTTCTTCTTCTTCTTCTTTTCTTCTTCTTCTTTTCCCTTCCCTTTTTTTCCCTTCTTCTTTTTTCCCTTCTTCTTCTTTTTTTTCTTTCTTCTTTTTCTTACCTTAAAAAAATGAGCAATCAAGGACGTGTTAAGGAAGCTGAGTCGCAAAGACAACTTATCACAAACATCATAAAGAGTCAGACTTCGGGTGTTGTGTTGTTTTTTTTTTTGGAGGGGGGGGGGGGAATCAAATTATGAGCAGCAAAAACTGGAACGCATTGTGACAACCAGAAAGATTTGCGGAAAAAGAGATAGAGGAGACAGCGTGAGAAGACTCTTGACAGTCTTGTGTCATAGCACGGAGGGAAATCAACTTACAGTATCTAAAATTAGAGATTAAATAACATTTTCAGTGCCAAGGTACCGTAGCTAATAAAACAAACAGCGACCACAAACTGTTATAAAAATGAAGTGCAATGGAATTAGAGGCGGAATGTTTGTTAGTTAGAAAGAAAGATAGTTGCGTGTCTTTTACAGGACGTAGCAGTCAACCCCAGCATGTTTTGGCTGTTTGTGATTCCTGGGCAAGTTTACGTTCACAACTGCTTACTGAACGATCGGCACCCATATCATTTCATAAAAAACCAAACAGCTTTGTTTCGAACGCGGTATGCGGATTACGAACTGCGCCCCCTCCTTCGCTACGGATAAGCCGTTTTAGTTGTTAGAGCTGTAACAAATTACAGATGAATATATGCCATGTCCATTGTATAAACACTGGTGTGTTACCGAGGCTGTTTTTTTTTTTAAAGAAGGGCTCAGGGTTCCCAGAGTGGCCAGAGCCGCCCCTCTAGGTCCCGCGTCCCTGTGTGTCGGTTGTGTTGGGTGATCATCTCGGCCCCTGACAAGATCAATAACGGATAATACACATTGATCTTAGCTGAAAAGGCCGAGAAGCGAGGCTGTTAAGGCAGGCAAAGAATACAATTATAGTTGTGTAACATGCATGTGGTAAATTACATGATTCAGTACAGATGTTGAGAGAAATAAAAAGATGAGGTAGAAAATTTTCAGGTATCTAAAATAGATGCATTATTTTTATGAAAACTTTGAATATGCCTTAAAGTTTTTATCACTTTGTTTATAACGCGTGTGACTGTAGATAACTTCTTTAAACATTTTATAAAACTTTAAGAAGAATACAACAATTATTTAAATTACATAATATAGCAATGCTACCAAAAGTAATGTCCCTTGATATAACTTTTCTTAAGTTAAATCCCCTTGCAATATTTTAATTAATGTTGTTTTATTACGTACAAAACTGTTTTAAAGTAACTAACTATGTCAGTTGGATCCGCGGGAGTGGGAAGAACATCTTACAAAATTTCATCTCAATCGGATGGACCGTTCGGGAACACATAAAGGACACACACACACACACACACACACACACACACACACACACACACACACCACACATTGTAATATATATATATATATATATATATATATATATATATATATATATATATATATATATATATATATATATATATATAATAAATTGGCACCTTTCCGCATTGGACAGACGATAGTTTGGTACATTGTGCTTCAAAAAGGCTTAATAACTACGACCATGGCGGTGGCGAGTGTGGCTGATAAGGCCAATTCGTGCTGCTAAATGTTTGTCCCACAGTAGGATGCATGTGAAAACATGGTCATTTCCACCATCATTGCACCATCTTACGTCTCTCACGCTCTGTGTGTGCTTTATCTGCAATCATTTTCTCCTTTGTCTTTATTCCATTTCTGATAGTTGCCCTCCATGCAACACGTTCAGCGGCGACTTGCTCCCAATGTGCATTATCAATGCCTGTATCAATCATGTCCCGCTTACACACATCTTTGTATCGTAGTAGAGGCCGACCCTGAGATCTCCTACCCATCTGTAATTCACCAAAAAAGATGTCCTTTGGTATTCTACCATCATCCATCCTCCTAACGATGTCCTATCCATCTAAGTCTACGAAGACTGAGCATGGAATACACCGTCACACAACCTGATCTTTCCAATACTTCAGTATTTGTGATTTTGTCTTGCCACTTAATACCAAGTATTCTTCGCAGACACGCATATGAAAGCTGTTTAAACGTTTCTCTTGGTGTGAGTATGTTGTCCAGGCTTCACTGCCATAAAGAAGAGTACTAAGGATACAGGCTTGGTAGACCAGGACCTTTGTTTTGGCAGTAAACTACCTGTTCTCCCAGACTCTTTTTGCTAACATGATCATTGTTGTTGCTGCAATTACGACCCACTCTGATGTTGATTTCCTGATCTAGGGATAATTTGCTATTTACCTCTGATCCTAGATATGTAAATGGGTCTACTATCTCCAGGTCGGCATCGTCAATAAAGATTGATGGTACCCCGTGTGCACCTTGTGACATAATCTGTGTCTTTTTTTTGTTAATTGTTAAACCAAATTCAGAGCAAACATCGGAGAATGCAGATAGTAGATGTTGTAATTCTTCTCAGAGTGGGTCGTAATTGCAGTATCATCCGCAAAAAACAAAAAAGCAACTCTCTGATTAGTACACTCCTAATTTTGGTCTTGGCCTTCAATCTCTGAGCATTATAGAGGCCGCCATCTCTCTCTCTCTCTCTCTCCTCTCTCCTCTCTCTCTCTCTCTCTCTCTCTCTCTCTCTATATATATATATATATATATATATATTATATATATATATATATATATATATATATATATATACCAAACACACACTTACACACACTTACATACACACATACACACACTCACTCGCACACGCACACACACGCGCGCGCGCACACACACATCAAGAAAGGGAGACGATCGTGTTTTGTGTGGTCCTGAAACCAGTTTGAGGCTGCTAATCTGTGGTCTTAATCCCCCCTCCACACCCCCCTGGAAACCCTATAATTCTCCCCTGGGGATGGGGAGTGACGGGAATTTCCCCACTGGTTGAGAACCACTGGTCTATTACATATGGAGTTAACACCACATACCTATATACTCCTCACGACGTGTAGAAGAGCTCTTTCAGAAAGCAGTGGCAAACTACCGAACGTAAACATGCCCAGAAATAGCCAACCGTTAAAAATGCTGGGGTTAACAGCGACGTCCTGTAAGGGATATGCAACTAACTTGTAGGCAATTAACTTACTTTTTGTTTACAAATTATTATGTCTGTCGATTCTGTTTACATTTAAAAAAATAAAAAAAAAAAAGACTGAGAAAAACACACTACACACAGACCATAAACATCGACCTACGGCTAGACAAATTATGCTCGCCATCTTCATTATTTTAATACGCAGCTTTTCTCCCGAGTTCATAATTTCGATTTTTAACAATATTTTCCTTATCAAATGACTTCAGTAATCGTTTAGCTTAGCGATTTCAGGACAATTTTCTTGTCTGCGATCGATTTCGCCCTTTCCTTCAACAAGGTTCTACATTAATATGCTGAGTTGGACGAATCCAATATTTTTTAAATGTTAGATCGATATCTTTCTGAATCCCGACTTCTTCTGTGGGTTGTATTATTCAGGGGCGTATCAGTAATTATTTTAAAGAGGGTGTTTTATGTCTGGCCAGAAGTTAATATTTGAAAACTGTGTTTGTCGTTGTTTGTGCGTTGTTGTAATGTTAGTTGAAATGTTCTATATAGCGATTGAGACACGTAGACATTGACAAGCAAATGACTTGTGGTTATTTTCACAGCAATGTGTCTTAGCTGTTATTTTTCTTCTTCCTCCCCTCTTCTGCAGACAGTTATCACTTTGCCCTGCTTTCTGTTTCGATCAGCTATTACTTTCACTATTGTTAATGTCATTTATGACTTTCGCACCTTCCTTTCCCTGTCATTTGATACTTTTAGACCTTCATTTATCTGTCTTTTGTTACTTTCGCTTCATCATTTACCTGTTATTTGTTACTTTCAGACCTTCATTTCCTTGCGATTTGTAACTTTCTGACCTACTGTCCTGATGGTTTGTTACTTTTAGATCTACATGTCCCAGCCATTTCTTTCTTTCAGTTCTACTGCCCCTGGCATGTGTTATCTTCAAACCTAGCGTCGCCCCAGTCATTTGTTACCTTTAGACCTACTGTACCAGTTATGTGTTACTTTCAGCTCTACTGTCTCTGTCATTTGTTACTTTCAGACATACTGTTACTGCCATTTGTTACTTTCAGCCCTACATTTATTGTTATTTGTTACTTTAAGCCCTACTGTCCCTGTCATTTGTTATTTTCAGCCCTACTGTCCCTGTCATTTGTTACACTCAGCCCTACTGTCCCTGTAAGTTATTACTTTCAAATCTACTGTCCATGTGAATTGTTACTTTCAACCCTACTGCCCATTGTATTTTATTACTTTCAGTACTACTGTCCCTGATATTTGGTACTTTCAAGACCTACTGTTACTGTCTTTTGTTACTTTCAGACCTACTGTACCTGTCATTTGTTACCTTCAATCCTACTGTTTCTGTCATTAGTTACTTTCAGACCCACTTTCTCTTTCATGTGTTACTTTCAGACCTACTGTCTCTGCCATTAGTTACCTTCAGTCCTATTGTCTCTGTCATGTGTTACTTTCCGACCTACCGTCCTTGGCATTTATTATCTTGAGACCTACTGTCCCAGTCATTTGTTATCTTTAGACCTACTGTCCCTATCATTTGTTATCTTGACACCTACTGTCCCTATCATTTGTTATCTTGAGACCTACTGTCCATATCATTTGTTATCTTGAGACCTACTGTTGCTGGCATTTGTTATCTTGAGACCTACTGTCCCTATCATTTGTTATCTTCAGACCTACTGTCCATATCATTTGTTATCTTGAGACCTACTGTCACTGTCATGTGTTACTTTCAGACCTACTGTCCCTGTCATTAGCTATATTGAGTCCTACATGCCCTGTCATTTGTAATCTTGAGACCTACTGTCAGTATCATTTGTTACTTTCAGACTTACTGTCATTTGTTGCTTTCAGCACTACTGTCCTTGCTGTGTATTTTCAGAACTAATATCATTGACAGTCAGGATCACGATATATATTACATTCAGTCCTACTATCACAGCCTGCTGCTTCGAACATTTATTACTTTCAGTATTACTAATAATTACACATGTTGTTGTTTTTTTTTTTAACTTTTAGCCCTACTGTCTCTGGCCTGTATTACTTTAAATGATGCTGTCTAAGACATGTATTACCGTCACCCCTTATGTCTCAAACAAGTGTTATTTTAAGCACTACAGTCTCAGACATGTATTACCGTGACCCCTAATGTCTCAAACAAGTGTTATTTTATGCGCTACTGTCTCAGACATGTATTACCGCCAAACATAATATCTCAGACATGTATTATTTTAAGCGCTACTGTCTCAGACATGTACTAACGTCAGCCCGACCGTCTCAAACATGTATTATTTTAAGCGCTACTGTCTCAAACATGTATTACCATCTGCTCTACTGTCTCATACATGTATTACTGTAATTGCTGCTGTCGCAGACATGTCTTAATTTACGCGCTGATGTCTCAAACTCTGTTTTCATGTTAATTGTTCTCTCTGCACACACCCCTACCACCCACATCTTTATATATATTGTTACCAAAATCGGTGTATGATTCCGCCACTTGAACTTAGCTGTCGACCATGGCGGTCTGGTTGTAATTTGCTATGTTTAATCTCATAATTTTTGCCTTCCAAGATGAATGTTTGTGGTCTTCATTGTGCAACAACAACAACAACAACAACAACAACCACCACCACCACCACCACCACCACCACCACAACAACAACAACAACAGCAGCAGCAGCAGCAGCAGCTACTTCCTCTCTATCTCTATATCTGTCAGTACCTCTCTTCTCTCTCTATATATCTCTTTCAATCTGTCCCGATTCTCCTCTCTCTCTCTCTCTCTCTCTCTCTCTCTCTCCTCTCTCTCTCTCTCTCTCTCTCTCTCTCTCTTTCTCTCTCGCTATCTTTATGTTCCTCGTCTCTTTTTCTCCATCTCTCTATAACTGTCAATCCCTCGTCTCTCTCTCTCTCTCTCTCTCTCTCTCTCTCTCTCTCTCTCTCTCTCCCTCTCTATCTCTCTTTCTATCCGTCCTTCGTCCCTCAAACTCTCACTCTCGCTTACTCTCAATCTCTCTCACTCTCTATCTGTCACTCTCTCTCTCTCTCTCTCTCTTTCTCTCTCACTCTCTCTATCTCTCTCCCACTTTATTTTTCTCTCTCACTCTCCCTCACTCTCTTTCTATCTCATTCTCTCTCCCACTCTATATTTATCCCTCTCTCTCTCTCCCTCCCTCCTCTCTCTCTCTCTCTCTCTCTCTCTCTCTCTCTCTCTCTCTCTCTCTTCAACCACTTCTCCAGTCTCGTTCATTTCACGCTGGTGGACCAGGTCATCTGAAAAAAAAAATCCACCTCGTGAGGGATACAAACCCAGGGCCACCTCGCCGCAGACAGCGTAATGGTCAGTTATGATTGATACCATAATCAGGACAATATGCCAGATAACGTAGTGGTCAGTTATTATTGATACCATAACCAGGACAATATGCCAGATAGCGTAGTGGTCAGTTATTATTGATACCATAACCAGGACAATATGCCAGCTAGGGTAGTGGTCAGTTATGATTGATACCACAGCCAGGACAAAACATCCCATTTTTATTAACTACTACTGAACGAGCCTAGCGGCGAGTCGCAGCGGTCGATGCCCGGATATTCAATTCTATCACCAGCTGGTGGTCAGTTGGCCCAGTCTCGGGATCATCATTTGTTACTGGGTACGGATCTGATAATATTGCTAGACTCTCACTTTCTTTCAATCTCGGTTTTTCTCTCACTCTATCTGCATCGCGTCTCTCTCTCTCTCTCTCTCTCTCTCTCTCTCTCTCTCTCTCTCTCTCTCTCTCTCTCTCTCTCTCCCTCTCTCTATCTCCCCCTCTCTCTCTGTCTCTCGTATCTCTCTCTCCCTCGTATCTCTCTCTCTCTCTGCCCCTCGTCTCTCTCCGCCCCTCGTCTCTCTCTGCCACTCGTCTATCTCTCTCTGTCTGCCCCTCGTCTATCTCTCTCTGTCTGCCCCTCGTCCAGTCTATCTGTCTGTCCCTCGACCAAAGCAAGGCGTTCTGCAGCCAAATCTCCCCCAGCTGAAGATTAGCTTTCCCTATTAACAGAGTTCCTCGCCATCAAGCGAACCAACACCTACTTCTGAGTTACTTGTAATTTACTCCCCCAAGTCAAGGTCGAAAAGACGAAATTTTAGTCTAAATACCGCATTTCCCTATGTCGCCATTACCTCGTGTGTTTGAGAGTCCTCCCATCCCAACGTCAGTATTTCTCCATCCATCCTGCATATCTCGCTGTAATGTTTTGATCTTACTCCTACTACCCCCAGCCTTCCAACCTCACTAACCCACCCTTATTATTTTTTTTTTTACAAGAACTCCGGACCCACACAAAACTCCACTGCCAATATATATTCAATGTTGGAGACGTATCTTTCTATGCAGCCGTTAATCTGCCCGTGTTGTCGGCCACACCAGCAGGTCGTGCTATTCTGCCCTTGTCAAATGTCCTCGGAAATGAATATTTACGTTCGCACCGGAAGTCACGAATATCCACAGAAGCATGCATTCGAGGCGATTTCATTGGCTAAAGGCTGCGGAGGAATAATCAAATAATTGGACTATTTCACATCTGCCATTGTGTTTTTTACTGCTTGTTTAGTGGGCGATTCGTGGTTCTTTGTAGCTATTTGACAATCTCTTTGATACCAATGGAGCAGGACGTTGATCTAGTTGTTTGTCGCTAAAGTCTGAATGTTAGTATATATAGCGACGGCTACCACACACTTGACTGGGTCTTCCATCATACAGCGTACCAGAATTCTGAAAGAACAGGTTGGAATACACAATACAGCAATGACACTGGCTCGTACATACCAACAAGTGTGATACAAAACACGGTCACAGAATGACTTAACGTGACGAACTACACTTACAATGCAAACACTTTATTCACACATCTCACTCGTCGCAACAATTACATGTATCATACAATTACAATGATAATGCAATAATACATTCAATAAATATATCAATACTCTATTATACAACTCACAGGCGCACAGTCATATCTTCTCACAGGCGTTCTCTCTATGGCGTTCATACATACGAGCATCATTCAATCACGTCTGTCTCCGTCAACACTCCCAAGCCGTCTGCCGGCTAACCGCTGTGAGTCTCACTACGCGGGCCTGCGTCACTGCGTGGAGATCATGACTCACATGCGTTCATCGACTGGCCCTTCCTGACACAGTTTGGTTAGCGTCGCTCACCGGTAGACCCCTGGCTGTATTCGCCAGGCGTCATAGACGACGACGCGTAGAACTAATAGGGAGATCATGACAATATGTATGCCCTCCTTTCCCTTGTCTGTCTGAATACCTTCCATTTCCTACATCGGTATTCTCTGGTTTCTTGATATGTCCTCCGTGTCCTATGTCAGTATTCCCTCGAATTTCTGAATGACTGGTTTCCTTACGTGAGCATTCCGTCGTATGTCTGAAATTTTTTCGTGTCCCTTGTTAGTATTTCCTCGTCTGTCTGACTGTCAAAGTTAAAGACATAAAGGAGAACATTCAGATAGACGATGGAATACTGACCTAGGGAAAATAAGACAATATGGATAGACGATGTAATAATGAGTAGGGAAAGTAGTCCCTATTGCATGTAAAAAGTGGGGCGGTCATCTTTAAACTGTCCTTATGACGCCACCATGTTCGTCTGCATCGTGATGTCACATGCTTAACACTCTTGAACTGATCAGACCAATTCCTTAGCACCCTTAGCAACAATAATGACAGGTTACAAGTCAATTTTAAGGTTATTGTAATTTCTATCACATTTTAAGGTTTTCATTTGAAACCCCATTGTTCAAGATTCTTCAATGCACCTTATGCCTCAAGACAGCGTGACTGAGACTAGGCCGCTACACACCGTCACAGGTCATCACGTCTTACATTTCATATTCCCACCATCATCTTTTCAATTTGTTCACCGGGTCACCAGAATACTAAGCCAGAATTTCTTCGGAAACTTTAGAGAAAGACTCCAAAGGGGCTGAATTATATTTCCCTTACTCATCGCGTCCCTCGTCTGCTGTCTCCATGGACGTTCAATCATAGCGAGATGTGAACCGATCGTATTATTCCACCCAGAAAATTAATCCGCCGCTGATCTACTTAGTCTGACGGGGTCGCAGTGCCAGCATACTTCTTTGGAGGTATTACCCCACCAGCGGTTCTGAAACTATTTTGAGCCCTTGGCCTCGGGGGTTATCATCATTTCATAACGGCCTGATTTTTGTGACAGACTATTCACGACCTGGTCAGGCACACTGAGTAGTGGCCCCAGAGTTGTTACACACGCAACCTAGAGAATTTTGTTCTACAGGAATCCAAGCATTTTATCGGCGCTGGAGGACTTGCATTGAACGCAGTGGTGACTTCATCGAAACATGATACATTTGTTCTTTACTTTTTCTCAGAATATATTGACTAAGAAAAAAAACACCACACATTGAAGGTTTTTTTTAAATTTGAAGCCCCCTCGCAATAGATTAGTTGTGTATAGTTCAGTTTGGTACCGAATACTATCGCTGCGCATATTAAATCAGTTGATCATCATCATCATCATCATCATCATCATCATCATCATCATCATCATCATCATCATCATCATCATCATCATCATCATCATCATCATCATCATCATCATCACCACCACCACCACCACCACCATCATCATCATCATCACCATCATCATCATCATCATCATCATCATCATCATCATCATCATCATCATCATCATCATCATCATCATCATCAGCATCATCATCATCATCATCACCACCACCATCACCATCATCATCATAATCATCATCATCATCATCATCATCATCATCATCATCATCATCATCACCACCATCATCATCATCACCATCATCATCATCATCATCATCATCATCATCATCATCATTATTATTATTATCATCATCATCATCATCATCCACTTCTGCCGTCAAGCGTCATGGGGAAATTGATGTTGGTACGAAATACCTTCCTTGATTGCATAATAATAGATGACTTGAGTATAGTTCAGTTTGGTACTAAACACCATCATTGCATATACTAGCTGACTTGAGTATTGTTCAGCGTTGTACGGAATACCATCATTGCATATCTGGACGTGCCCATGGGTGTTTAAGTTTCCTGTGTAATGTTTATTATGGTTAACACTTTTCCTGTAGGTTATTTTCACATCGGAACCGTCTTCGCCTGCTGTAATCTTGACGAGCACCATACTCCAACAATCATGATCGAAATGATTCAGTTAGAGAGATGTGACCATACAACAAGCTGCCATTTGTTAACCAAGGCATATCCCATTTGTGCAACTTCAATGTTCCATTAATAAGTACTTAAAAAATAATATCTTAGCTTATCAACTGTCTCAGTTCCATCCATTCATAATGTGCCATGCCGATAAGTGTGGGCGGTCATGATTTGCCATCTCACTCGATCACCAGAGTCGTGGATCAGCTCCGTGTTCCTGTCTCGACCATGCCACGTGGCCAAGCCATCCAGGTATTTGCTTCTCGGTCTTCCCCTTGGTCTCTTCTCTTCGATCTTGCCAGTCGTCACCAAGTTCTCTATTCATTTCTTCTCATAACATGCCCCAAAATATTTTTGACTGTCTACGTCTAATGACTCTAATCAGTTTACGATCTTCATTTGTTTCTTGAAGGAATTGTTCATTGGTTTTTCTGTCTGTCCATGGTATTCTTTGCAGTTTCCTCAGAAACCATATTTCCACAGCCATCAGATGTTTTTCAGCTTGACTGCTCATTGTCCACGATTCACATCCATTCAAAAGTACGGGCCCTTTTGTATGGATGTGAAGCGTGGACAATGAGCAGTCTCGCTTCAGCATCTTCTTATATGTTCGGATAATAAAATCACAAGTTTCGAAGGCCTGAGACAGTTAAAGGTGGCAGCAATTAATGCCGGTCATTTATTCTGAACTTCCCGAAATTGGACTGAGAGGTAGCGGGAGTAATAGCCTTTGTAAGTGAAGTGTAGGAAGCCATTTCAATCATGCGATGACAACCTCTGTCTCCAATCACATGCTAAAGATTATTATTGATATGTTCCTCTGTGTTCGCTAGTTACTGCCTTTCATACTTAAAACATGTTGGATGTCCTTTCAGGAGGTTGCCATCAACCCTAATTTGATTTTCAAGGCGACTTTACTTTCAGTAGTTTTCATTGCTTTCTGAACGGCAAGTGAATGTTTGACCGGTTTATGAAATAAACCCACTACTAGTCGCAGTCAGAGCACAGAAAGTTTAAGGGCCAGCACGATAAACAACTCGACAACATTAACCTCTCAAACTATCTGAGAAGTAAACTTTACTTGTAATAAAAACAGCCGTGGAGCAAGCACGCCATGAGCTTTCTGATCGTCAGAAGCGGTCCCACTTCCCGGAATGGTTCCGCCCTTTAGCTTCTCGACACTCTATGGGGGAGAGCCCACCCGGGTCATGAATCTGAGTGTCTTTCTGCTGCTGTACTTTCGAACCTTGTTTCGAGATGTTGCGTTGTCTTCGTGCTTTGCGTTGTCTTCGTGCTTTGCGTTTTCTTCCTTCCTTGCGTTGTCTTCGTGCTTGTCTCATAACTGCGAACTGTGCCTGCTCCAAGGACATCCCTCCCTCGGGGAGGAGAGCATCTTGCACCCAGTGCTTCGTGCCCTGACACATATCCAGGCACCTGGGGCCATGGGAAGCCAGTTGATTGACAAGTCTAATTGTACGTTCCTTTATGCCGTTTTTGTCTGGTCTATACAATCTTCACGTCCAGCTCCTGTATTCCACCGATGTAAACCACTGTTAGCTTGAAATCCGTGTTTTGCTTCCGCTAACTAAAGATGGTCATGAGATGCCGACTTGATCCAATGGTTGACTCTCCGACATAGCGGCAGAATCAAGTTATTTTCTCGTTCACTGTACAAACACCGCATGCCGTGATACGAAGATGAACTTAAA
>JACEFZ010012716.1:17500-75000 GCA_014155875.1 Cepaea nemoralis
ATTTCTGAAGTATGTACCTGACGGATGCCGCGAAATATACCAGGCAATAAATCGTGCAATCTATTGTTTGTGTCTTCGTTATTCAAAGTATAATATCATCAAGTGGCACATCAGAAGCCGAGATCGAAATTAGATGAAATAAGACAAATCATCTCATTGGACACATAGCACCAACACTAAAGAACAAACAAGTAACAATAGATACTAAGAAAGCAATCTATAACACAATCCTCCTACCAACTCTATGCTACCAACGCCAAACCTGGACAATGACAGGAAAAGATAAAATAAAAATTACAAGAACAGAAATGTTATCCCTGAGAAGAATACTCAATGTATAAAGAAGAGAGAAAATCAGAAATGAAAAAAATCAGGACTAAAGTGGGGGTTACAGCAGCGCTAGATTTCATCAGAAAACATAAAGTTACATGGTTTGGCCATGCAACTAGATTACCAGCTAACAGTATACTACAACAAGCAATGATGAACAGACCAAATGGAAGCACAAAAAAGAGGCCGGCCACGTAAACGAAAAACAAAGGGAATAACAGAATTCATGGGAACCTCGAGACACGAAGCCCATAAACGGGCACTCTCCCGCTGTTTATACTTCACCTCGATATCCCAAGCTACAAGATGAATAAGATAAGATGAGATGAGATGAGGATCAGAATAACGGGTAATTGTTTTTCTTGGTTTGTTTTCTAAAGGATCGTCGTCATTGTTCTCCTTCTTCTGCGTTCATCCGGACTGATTATTCAGACGGAATTGAGGTGTGTTGATATTGCGCCTTGGCAAACCAGCTTAGGCCCAACACAATTCGAACTTTAGCGGCGTGTTTAAACCAGGTTAGTCGTCTTGGGGGACTCTCAGTGTAGTCGTATCGTCCACATCCCAACTGGTCAAGTTAGAACGGTGGAAGACTTCACGATCAGCCCTCAAGGAAAAGCGTTTTCCAAGGAGGCTTCTATGATTGCAGAGCCGATACATAGCGCTATGGTATTGGGTTCACCTAATGAATCGTCACCTCCTGCTCACGGCTGCTTCAGTTCCTCACTTCCATGTATTGGGTATTTGTTCGCCACTTTCATTACATATTGCTCATTTCATATATTATTCTCTTTTTATATTGCTCACTTCTTATATTGTTCACTTTTTATATTGTTCACTTCTTATTTTGTTCTCTTTTTATATTGCTCACATCTTATATTGTTCACTTTTTATATTGTTCATTTCTCATATCACTTAGTATCATATTGCTCACTTCTCATATTATTCACTTCTCACATTATTCAGTTCTCATACATTTTATTTTTCATATTGTTTATTTCGCATACTGTTTACTTCTCACCTCTTTTATGCCCAATTAATTTTCTTTTCATTGTTCTTATCCCCCCCCCCATCTGTCCATTCTTGTCATTCAATTATGTAGTCACAGTAGTGGGGAGCGGCTGGCGGAGTGAAAGAACGCCGGGTTCTCCTTCGGGAGACCCGGGTTTGAATCCTCGGTATAGTGTGGATTTTGTTTCGGTCGGGAGCAAAAAGAAAATCCTAACCTGCACAGTTCGCGGAGGACTGCACTAGCCAGGCGGCCTTAATCCCTCAGGCTCAAGACCCCCTGCCCTACACTACAAGGTATTATATACAGTAGATGGCAGATGACAGACAGTCACAATCGTGTCTTCCACATGTTTATAGGTTGTGTGTATATATTTCTTATATTTGTTTTCTGATCAACATTAGTCGCTGCAACATCTTTTATTTTTCGTAACTGTGTTCCATAAAGGCTCATTAGCCCTTGGTCTTTTATTTTGCTGGCATGTCCGATATTACTTATGTCTCATACTGTTTATTTCTCATAGAGTTGATTTATCACATTGTTTATGTCTGATGTTACAAAAATTCTCCTGTTCTTTAAGCATTGTTTATGTCTGATATTACAAATATTCTCCTCTTATTTAAGCATTGTTTATGTCTGATGTTTCAAATATTCTCCTATTCTTTCAGCATTGTTTATGTCTGATATTACAAATAGTCTCATATTCTTTAAGCATTCTTTATGTCTGATGTTACAAATATTCTCCTATTCTTTCAGCATTTTTTATGTCTGATGTTACAAATATGCTCCTATTCTTTCAGCATTTTTATGTCTGATGTTACAAATATTCTCCTATTCTTTAAGCATTGTTTATGTCTGATGTTACAAATATTCTCCTATTCTTTCTGCATTGTTTATGTCTGATGTTACAAATATTCTCCTATTCTTTATGCATTGTTTATGTCCGATGTTAGAAATATTCTACTATTGTTTCAACATTGTATTTGTCTGTTACTACAACCATTCTCCTATTGTTTCAGCTCAACAATCATATGTTCACTTCTCCCATTGTTTATGTCTGATGTTACAAATATTCTCCTATTCGTTAAGCATTGTTTATGTCTCTGATCTACAAATCATTCTCCTATTCGTTAAGCATTGTTTATGTCTGATGTTACAAATATTCTCCTATTCGTTAAGCATTGTTTATGTCTGATGTTACAAATATTCTCCTATTCGTTAAGCATTGTTTATGTCTGATGTTACAAATATTCTCCTATTCTTTAAGCATTGTTTATGTCTGATGTTACAAATATTCTCCTATTCTTCAAGCATTGTTTATGTCTGATGTTACAAATATTCTCCTATTATTTAAGCATTGCTTATGTCTGATTTTACAAACAGTCTCATTCTCTTTCAGCATTGTTTATGTCTGATGTTACAAAACTTCTCCTATTCTTTAAACATTGTTTATATCTGATGTTACAAATATTCTCCTATTCTATCAGCATTGTTTATGTCTGTACTACAACTATTCTATTCTTTCAGCATTGTCTATGCTTGTTACAAAAAATATTCTCCTGTTGTTTCAGCTCTACAATCATCAAGACGCGCGATTAACGATGTACAGCTCCTTGTATCCAGACACTGCGGATTTTATCGTGTGTTTCTCTTGTCCCACTTCCTGCCACTAAGTTTGGATATCACACAAGGGACGCAACTTAGATGTGAGTATTTGAAGTAAAGCGTTGTACTGTTTACCTCCCGTGCCTCGTTAATTTCTATCCAATATTGTAGATTAATTTCTGTCTAATCAGAATATCAAATGTCAGTGTCTGTTTCATGTTATAGAAATCTGACAATGGTTGACATTGAATTGTGCTTTTCGTTTTTTTTTTGGTCTCCTTCGTCCGCTTTGAACTCTAGCGTTTCACACTGGACTGATTTTTGCGTGTGGATTAGTTTTCCCTATTACCGTGTCCCTGGCCATCAGATGAACCCACTCCGATTTCTAAGGTACTTGTAATTTACATCCTCAAATCAAGGCCGGTCTCCCTGGCAAGGAGTTTTCGTCTTTCTCCGTAATCCCGAATATTCTCGCGAGTAACGCAACCTGCGCGAGAATAGGTAGCGGTTCTCGCCGGGTTGGTAACTTACGAGGTATGTGAGCCGGTCGCTCAGAAAGCAATGGCAAACTACTGACATAATCTTGCCTAGTACATCAACAGCAGATGAAAAATGCTGATGTCGGCTGCAACGTCCTGTAAGGGATATGCAAAAAAAAAGCCAAGGGACGAGAAGTCAACATTTTAGTCCATGTGACCGGGGAAGAGATTGAATCTGCTGCCTCGCCGCCAGCACACCTATCGTTTAGGGGCAAGCTCTCTTATCCATTCAGCCATGGTGACCTGCAACATATTGAATATGTTTGTGTTCTTCAGCTAAATGTTCAGTGTTTCCTTGTTTGCACACGGCTTTGATGGTAACTTTGGTTTTGACCCATTTCTATCGTTCGTTTGTCCCATCTGCTTGTACGAGGGAGCTTCAAATGAAAACCTTATATATTTATTTTTTATTTTTTGATGAACATATTCTGAAGAACGATTGAATCATATTTTTCCATGTAGTCCAAACTGCTTTCAGTGCAAGTCCTCCAGCGCCGATAAAGTGCTTGGATTCCTGTAGGAAAAAAAAATAATTATCATGGTCGCGTATGTAACTATTCTTGCACCACTCGCTGTACCTCTTCATCGGACAGAAAAGTATGTCACAGAAGTCACGCCGTTTGGAAACATCCTACTCCACTCATACACTTGCTGGACTGACAAGCATGCATCACCATACTGGACCTTCATTCACCGATGCATTTATATAAGCTTCACCTCTTCAATGATTAAAAAAAGAATCGGTTGGTTCATGTCAAAAGTAGGGCGGCCATCTTCAAACTGTCCACATGACGTCACCATGTTCGTCTGCAACGTGATGTCCCGTACTTAACACTCTTGGCCTACTTAACAACAATATTGACAGATTACAAGACAATGGCATGGTTATTGTAATTTCTATCACACTTTTAAGGTTTTCATTTGAAGTCTCCTCGTACATGTCACGTTTATGGGTTTTGATATAGATCCTCCGTGGCGAAGTGGTAATACCGACTACCTCGCGTTCCCAAGAATGTGGGTTCGATTCCGGGCTACGTAGATCGGCACACTAGTTTCTACAGTGAGGCACTGTCGTCGTTATTCGAAGGTGACAGGTTCGAATCTCAGCAGGTAACTACAGATTAATGTTAATGTTGTCTGATGCGTCCTCTAGTCTCTACTTTCTTCTTCTCACTTCTATAAGGTGTGTTTATTTATGAACTGTCTTAGGGTTCCCCTGTCTAGGGAGTGTAGTGGTTGATGGCTCCCCTGTCACGGGACTGTAGTGATTGATGACTCCCCTGTCTAGGGAGTGTAGTGGTTGATGGTTCCCCTGTCACGGGACTGTAGTGATTGATGACTCCCCTGTCTAGGGAGTGTAGTGGTTGATGGCTCCCCTGTCTAGAGAGTGTAGTGGTTGATGGTTCCCCTGTCTAGAGATTGTAGTGGTTGATGGCTCCCCTGTCTAGGGAGTGTAGTGGTTGATGGTTCCCCTGTCTAGAGATTGTAGTGGTTGATGGCTCCCCTGTCTAGAGATTGTAGTGGTTGATGACTCCCCTATCGCGGGAGTGTAGTGGCTAGGGGTTCCCCTGTCTAGGGAGTGTAGTGGCTAGAGCAGGGGTGGCCAAACTTTTCAGCTGGCGGGCCAAATTTCAGAAATAATATTTTCTGTCAGGCCACGCACCTAAATTTATCTTGTTAATTAAAGTAAACAAGCAAGCGTGCTACAGCCTCAACCACATCATCGCTTCCCACTCCGCGGACCGCAACATGACGTCCGGCGGGCCGCATGCGGCCAGCGGGCCTCGTGTTGGCCACCCCTGGGCTAGAAGCTTCCCTGTCTAGGGAGTGTAGTGGCTAGGGGCTCCCTTGCCGCGGGAGTGTAGTGGCTAGGGCTTCCCTGTCAATTCGTTGGTCATGGGTTCGATGATCATCGGGGCAGATTCGAATGTCTAACAATGACGTGGGCACCCAGTTCGACCCAGCCTAACGCGGGTTAGTTTCTTGCATGTCATCATCAGGACGTCGCAGTCAATCGTCGTAATTTTTTTGTGTTTTCTTGGCAAGTTCACGCGCAGTAGCTTGGCATTGCTTTCTGCATGACCGATACTCATACCATTTTACGAAAACCAGCACAAGGCGGTCTGCTGCCAAATCGCCCGCATCTGCGTTTCGTACGCGGTATGCGGGTTGGCGAATAGCGTCCGCAACCCCTTAGAGCCGGTTGTGAGAACCATGAAATATGTTGGGAAGTAAAGACGTGAATGAGTGAAACAAAACATCAAGGGACAGACAGACAGACAGACAGACAGACAGACAGACAGACAGACAGACAGACAGACAGACAGACAGACAGACAGACAGACAGACAGACAGACAGACAGACAGACGGACAGACGGACGGACGGGCGGACGGACGGACGGATGGACGGACGGACGGACGGACGGACGGACGGACGGACGGGCGGACGGGTGGGCAGGCGGACGGGCGGGCAGGCGGGCGGGCAGGCGGACGGATGGATGGACAATTCTGAGCAAGAAAGAAATAGTAATTCAAAGAAAGAAAGAAAAGAGAACTCAAAGAATGAAAGAAAAGTTAACTCATAGTAAGAAAGAAAGGAGAACTCAAAGAAAGAAAGAAAAGTTAACTCATAGTAAGAAAGAAAGGAGAACTCAGTGAAAGAAATAAAAGAGACCTCAGAGTAAGAAATAAAAGAGACGTCAGCGAAAGAAAGAATGGAGACCTCAGAGAAAGAAAGAAAAGAGAATCCAGAGAAAGAAAGAAGCGAGAACTCAGGAAAAGAAAGGACAGAGAACATAGGGAAAGAAAGAAATGAAAACTCAGGGAAAGAAAGTAATAAAAACTCAAAGAAAGAAAGAAATAAAATCTCCAAGAAAGAAAGACAATAGGAGAGAAGAATAGACAGAAAGACGCACGAAAATGTGTACATTATAAACTAGAAGCACGGAACGAAACAAATAACTGACTGGTTGATGTAATTTCAGAAAGACGATTAGCTAAAAGAAAGGCATACCGATAGACAGATTGACAGACTTAATTACAATCACAAATAGCAAAAGACGACGGAAGATATTGAGATGGGCCTATCAGAAGACAAACACGAGACACTGAGACACAGAGTGAGAGACGTAATTAAAAGGAACATTCTTGACTAGACATTGTGAGAAATGATAAAGTAGACTAGATATAACGAGAAGGGATAACTGGACTAGACAAATAGACAAATGAGAAGGGATAAACTGGACTAGACAAATAAGAAGGGTTAAACTGGACTAGACAAATTAGAAGGGTTAAACTGGACTAGACAAATGAGAAGGGTTAAACTGGACTAGACAAATGAGAAGGGTTACACTGGACTAGACAAATGAGAAGGGTTAAACTGGACTAGGTAAATGAGAAGGGTTATACTGGACTAGACAAATGAGAAGGGTTAAACTGGACTAGACAAATGAGAAGGGTTAAACTGGACTAGACAAATGAGAAGGGTTAAACTGGACTAGCCGTGCTGAGAAGGGATTAACTGTACTAGACGTAATTAGAAGGCATGAATTGTACTAGTCATAGTGAGAAGGGATAAAATGGGCTAGACATAATGAGAAGAGATAAACTGGACTAGACTAAAGAGAAGGGATAAACTGAACTAGTCATATTGAGAAGGGGTAAACTGAACGAGACGCAATGAGAAGAGGTAAGATGGACTAGACATAATGAGAAGTCGAAAGATGGACTAGACGTAATGAGAAGGGATAAACTGAACTAGACATAACGAGAAGTGATAAGATGGACTAGACAAAATGATAAGTGGTAGGATGGGCTAGAAATAATGAGCAAGGATAAACTGAACTAGACATAATGAGAAGTGGTATGATGGACAAGGCATAATGAGAAGTGATAAGATGGTCTAGACATAATGAGAAGTGATAAGATGGACTAGACATTAGGAGAAGGGATAAACTGAACTAGACATAATGAACGAACGAACGAACGAACGAACTTAGACAACTTATAGAAAAATCAATCGAATTCAATGAAACACTCTACTTAGCCTTTGTCGACCAAGAAAAGGCATTCAATAGAGTAGATAGAAACAAGTTGTGGCAAATCCTTAAACAATATGGAGTGAGTACACATCTAACAAACCTATGTAGAAGTTTATACAACAACAGTGAATGCATAGTGAGAGCAACTGGAGGACACTCAGAACCCTTCACCATAAGATCTGGAGTACGACAAGGTTGTGTCCTGTCCCCTCTCTTGTTCATAACATATATAGACAACATATGTAAAGAAACCAGCCAAGCAGAGATAGCAAGAATACCACATGACGAGAACACAGAAGAAGAACCATCTGCAAATCTAACCATTAGAGAACTCCTGTTTGCGGACGACCAAGCACTAATAGCAAAATCAGAAGCTGAATTACAAGACCACATGAATAGTCTAAACGAAATGTGTAGGGAACATAACATGAAAATTAGCACAAGCAAAACAGAGGTAATGACTATAAGTAAAGAAGAACAAACAGCAACAATTCACCTAAACGAACATCCTTTGAAACAAGTGAAGAGTTTCAAGTACCTGGGAAGTATAATATCACTCAAATGGCAGATCAGAAGACGAGATCGAAAATAGGTGCAATAAGGCAAATCAACTCATTGGACAAATGGCACCAATACTAAAGAACAAACATGTATCAGTAACTACTAAGAAAGCACTTTACAACACAATCTTCCTACCAACTCTATGCTACCAATGCCAAACCTGGACAATGACAGAAAAAGAGAAAAGAAAAATCACAACAATAGAAATGAGGTTCCTGAGAAGAATACTCAACGTATCAAGAAGAGACAATATCAGAAATGAAGAAATCAGGACTAAAGTGGGGGTTAAAGCAGCACTAGATTTTATCAGAAAGCAGCAAGTCAAATGGTTTGGCCATGCAAGTAGGTTACCAGTCAACAGCATACCACAACAAGCAATGATGTACAGACCAGATGGAACAGAGGAAGAGGCCGACCCACGTAACGTTGGACTGGAGGGAATAGCAGAGTCCATGGGAATATCGATATATGAAGCCCATAATCGGGCACTCTCACGAAGTTTATACTTCACCTCGACACCGCAAGGTACAAGAGGAACATGATGAGATGAGATGAGAACGAACGAACGATTTATTTTCAAAGGGTAACAAATTGGGCACGCAGGCTTGCCTTACATTCGGCCCTTCCATGAGAAGTCGTAAGATTGACTAGGCATAATGAGAAGGGATAAATTGGACTAGACGCAATAAAAAGGGGTAAACTGAACTAGATATAATGAGAAGTGGTAAGATGGACTAGACATAATGAGAAGGGATAAACTGGACTAGACGTAATGAAAAGGGATAACTGTATTAGACATAATGAGCAGCGATAAACTGAACTTGACATAATGAGAAGTGGTAAGATGGACTAGACATAATGAGAAGGGATAAGATGGGCTAGAAATAATGAGAAGGGATAAGATGGACTATATCTTGATAATATGAGAGTTGAGAGAATATTCAAGACACAGAGAGACAATGCTAAAGAGATTGACATGGTAGAAGGGAAGACAACATTTTCCAAAAACATTTGGCGGTTTGCAAAACTGAGTGTTGTAGATATACAGGGTGGTTGTGATATGAACTTTAAAAGGAAAGACAGGAGGCTGTTGGCTTACATGGCAAACATAGCCGTACTGCCTTGAATATAGGCCTGGAGACGGGAAGCAGCGGACATACATGCCGACCAATGCTTTAGGATATCCATTACAATAAAAAGGACAGGCAGCTGGAGGAATACATGACGACCAACGTTACACGGCATGGATCATTAGAATGGGGTCAGAAGTCTTTGAACATAATGACAAACAGAACAATAATGTGTGAAGTAAAAGACTGGAGACGGGAGGCAGTGGACACACATACCGGCCTCGTTACCATTAGATATAACAAGAGACACTGCAGAATGAATAACCGTGACGACGATCAACATCATATGTCGCGTGACCCAAAAAAAACAAAACAAATATTCAGTTAAAATAAATTTAAAAACAAATGACTAGTATTCAGTAAAACAACAACAACAACAACAACAACAACAACAACAATGCAATCACTTAATAAACACTGTCTGTCTGTCTGTCTGTCTGTCTCTCTGTTCGCCTGGTCGACCGTTGATCTCATCTCATCTCATCTCATCTCATCATGTTCCTCTTGTACCTTGAGGTGTCGAGGTGAAGTATAAACATCGTGAGAAAGTTTCATGCTGTTTGTTAAGAAAATAGTAAGCAAAACAAACGACAAGATACCCGGAAACAGAAGCTATACAGGAACACTATAAAGGCGCCAAATATATCACGTCCGTTGATCTATTGCAATAATTATGTCTGTATCAACCGTTAACCCGCAAACTGTTACCAATAACTGTCTGGCTTCTACATTTCAGATCAGATCCCAATCTGTCTGTCTATCTGCCTATCTGTTGTCCGTTCGCCCGGTCGCCCGATCGCTGACCACCCGCCAGCATCACCAGCTGGCTGGCTGGCTGGCTGGCTGGCTGACCTTATGGCTGGCTCTGTCTGTCCGTCCGTCCAAACGCCCGACCGCCCATTGTCCGCCCGCTTAGCTGGCTGGCTCTGTTTTTTTGTTTTTTTCGTCTGTCCCTCCGTTCGCCCGCCCATAATTGAAATTTAAAAAAAACAGTATCAAACGAAAACAACAACAATTTTTTAAAAAAGCAACTACTTAATACAAACCGAAACTACACAACACGACAAATGAAAGAAAACAAAAATGGAAAACCAAACAGTCATTCAGAAATTTGAACTACACGAAACAAAACAAGCAAATATCCAAACATTCAAACCACACCATTCTCTACTGCAATAATTACACACATATCAACTATCATACCCGCAAACTACGCAGCATCTGCGTAATTGCGCCGCTTCTACTTTTCAGATCAGATGCCAATCGGAAACCCAACCAGAAAGCCAAAGAAAACAAACAGCAAATTATTCAGTTTATAGTTTTGCTAGAAGCGGCGCCGAGTGAACAGGCAGATCGCCCCGCTATCACGCGAAGGTATCTCAAATATAAACCGCACCGCAGGACGCAATCAGAATATGTTATGAGGCTGCGTATCACGTGATCTGATGTAATAATCTCACCAGGTGGAGCTCCAATGCGAGGAGGCATCTGGAAAGGTTGGGCGGATTGTTGTGTTTTAAAAGAAATGATCAAGGGGAGAATTGGTGTTTACGGGAATATTCTTTTTCTTTGTTCTCCGTGATCTTCATAGTTGTATATTGTGTGATCTTAATTTTGGGTAACTTTCTTTCTTTCTTTCTTTCTTTCTTTCTTTCTTTCTTTCTTTCTTTCTTTCTTTCTTTCTTTCTTTCTTTCTTTCCGTCCGTCCGTCCGTCCGTCCGTCCGTCCGTCCGTTCGTCTGTCTGTCTGTCTGTCTGTCTGTCTGTCTGTCTGTCTGTCTGTCTGTCTGTCTGTCTGTCTGTCTGTCTGTCTGTCTGTCTGTCTGTCCGCCCGCCTGCAAAACGAGAGGCAGAACTTTGAGCGCCTATGCTCCAAAGGGTGATAAACAAAGTTATGAAAGAAACAGAGGAGTCAATCTTATGCCGATTACCGACGATTCTTCGACTTATTTAATAACATTTACTTTTCCATTTTCATTATCTAATGTCTATATAGCAGGGGGACATCACTCTAGAAAAGTTATTTCAAGGGGCATAACTTTTAATACCATTTCTATATACTTTATAGTCATATTGTTGGACTTACTTGCACTATTGTTAAACTCTTTGTCTATAGTTATTTTCAGGCATATGAGTTATAATAAATAATCTTTAAGGCATTTTCAAAGTTTTCATAAAAATAATGCGGGAGAGCTTATATGACTACTTATATGAATTTAAATTAGATGCTCCCCACCAGGGACTGGGTGAAGCCGGGCCGGGACAGACAGACAGACAGACAGACAGACAGTCGGGAACGGGAGAGCTTATATGACTACGTATATGAATTAAATTAGATGCTCCCCACCAGGGACTGGGTGAAGCCGGGCCGGGACAGACAGACAAACAGGTAGTCGGGAACGGGAGAGCTTATATGACTACGTATATGAATTAAATTAGATGCTCCCCACCAGGGACTGGGTGAAGCCAGGCCCGGTCAGATAGACAGACAGACAGATAGTCGGGAACGGGAGAGCTTATATGACTACTTATATGAATTAAAAGAGATGCTCCCCACCAGGGACTGGGTGAAGCCGGGCCGGGTCAGCCAGCCAGACAGACAAACAAGCAGACAGACAGACTGATAGATAGATAGATCCCCTCCAGGGCCTGGGCGAAGCCGGGCCGGGTCAGCTAGTAGTAAATAAAACAAGCAACACGATATCCGAAACAGACGCTGTAAAGAAATACTATACAGACCCCAAATATATCACAAACATTTGAAAGGGGCCTGAATAACTTTGTTCCCCGGGCAAGCAAGCAAGCTGAAGAAGCACCAAATGCTCATTAAGTCTCGAGGCCTGTAGAATTGCCCTTTATTTTGCTAATCACTTACCCAATTCGCCTCATGGCGAAATTGACAAGTGTCTTTTCCAGAGCCTTGCCGGTAGGCGTGGTTTAATCTTCGTTTTGTTGAGAAAGTTAAATGTTGTTTATTGAGAAAGTTAAATGTTGTTTGTTGAGAAAGTGAAATGCTGTTTATTGAGAAAGTTTAATGTTGTTTCTTGAAAAAGTTTAATCTTGTTTGTTGAGAAAGTTTAATCTTGTTTAAAGTAGGTTTAACTTATTAAGTGTCATAAGATGATTAACCGTCTTAAGCGACTTTCCGTATATGTCAATGGCTTTACACATTGGCACCTTGCCGTCTTGACAGACGATAGTTTGTGCTTTAAAAAGGCATAATAACTTTTAACTATGGCGGTAGCGAGTGTGACTGATAAGGCCAATTTGCGCTGTAAATGTCCGTTCACAGTGGGTGCATGTGAACACGTGGTCATTTCCACCATCATGCACCATCTTACGTCTCAAACGCTTGGTGTGTGACTTTTCTGCAATAATTTTCTCCTTTGACTTTATTCCATTTCTGATATTTGCCCTCCATGCAACACGTTCAGCGGCGACTTGCTCCCAATGTGCATTATCAATGCCTGTATCAATCATGTCCCGCTTACACACATCTTTGTATCGTAGTAGAGGCCGACCCTGAGATCTCTTACCCATCTGTAATTCACCAAAAAAGATATCCTTTGGTATTCTACCATCATCCATCCTCCTAAGATGTCCTATCCATCTAAGTCTACGAAGACTGAGCATGGAATAAACTGTCACACAACCTGATCTTTCCAATACTTCAGTATTTGTGATTTTGTCTTGCCACTTAATACCAAGAATTCTTCGCAGACACCGCATATGAAAGCTGTTTAAATTGTTCTCTTGGTGTGAGTAAGTTGTCCAGGTTTCACTGCCATAGAGAAGAGTACTAAGGACACAGGCTTGATAGACAAGGACTTTTGTTTTGGCAGTAAGCTTCCTGTTCTCCCAGACTCTTTTTCTTAACCTGTTCATTGTTGTTGCTGCCTTACCAATCCGGATGTTGATTTCCTGATCTAGGGATAATTTGCTATTTACCACTGATCCTAGATATGTAAAATGGTCTACTATCTCTAGTTCGGCGTCGTCAATAAAGATTGATGGTACCCCATGTGCACCTTGTGACATAATCTGTGTCTTCTTTTTGCTAATTGTTAAACCAAATTCAGAACAAGCATTGGAGAATGCAGATATTAGACATTGCAATTCTTCCTCAGAGTGGGTCGTAACTGCAGCATCATCTGCAAAAAGCAACTCTCTGATCAGTACCCTCCTAATTTTGGTCTTAGCCTTCAATCTCTGAGCATTGTAGAGGCCGCCATCTGAGCGTGAGTGAATGTATATACCACCATCCTGATCACGAAATGCATATTTCAGTAGAAGTGAAAAGTATATTCCAAAGAGGGTGGGAGCTAGTACACAACCTTGCTTAACTCCACTCTTGATTTCAAATTCTTCAGAAGTTGCACCATCAAACTTGATTATACCCTTCATGCCTGTGTGGAACGATTCCACAATGGACAGAAGAGTTGGTGGGCAGCCAATCTTCTTTAGTGCCTTGAACAGACCCTCACGACTGACCAAATCAAATGCCTTTGTGAGGTCGATGAAGGCAATAAACAGTGGTTGATTCTGTTCACGGCATTTTTCTTGCATTTGTCGCAATGAGAATATCATATCAGTGGTAGACCGGTTCTGTCGAAAGCCACACTGTGATTCGGGGTAGACTTGATCTCCTAGGACTTGAAGTCTGCGCAGAACAATTCTGGCAAATACTTTTCCAACAATACACAGAAGTGAGATACCCCTATAGTTGTTGCAGTCGCTCCGATCGCCCTTGTTCTTGTACAGTGTTATGATGCTTGAATCTTTGAAATCCTGTGGGACTTGTCCTTCACGCCAGCATAGCTCTATTAGCTGGTGGATCTGTATAGTGAGTGTGTCTTGCCCACTCCTGATAACCTCTATTGGAATCCCATCCTTACCTGGAGCCTTGCCAGATGCAAGTTCATTTATAGCACACTTAACTTCTGTTATGGTGGGAAGTGTGTCCAGGTGGTCAAGAGTTGGTAGAGCCTCTATGGCGTTGAGGGCATCATCCGCTAGTTTGGTCTCACTTGAGTAAAGCTCCAAATAGTGCTCTACCCATCTGTCCATCTGCTGTTTCTTATCAGTGATGACTTCTCCAGTCAAGGTTTTCAATGGTGCACTTCTTTTGATCACTGGACCACAGGCTTTCTTTATTCCTTCATACATGCTTCTTATGTCTCCCTTATCACTTGCGATTTTAATGGACTCACATAACTTGATCCAATAATCATTTGCACACTGCCTGGCAGCCTTTTGCACATCCTTCCTAGCTTGCCTTAGCTCACTCAGAGTGTTACGCGTTGGTCTTTCCTTGTTTCTTAAGAGAGCTTTCTTCTTCTTATCAATCAAGGGCTGCAGAGTCTCGCTGTTGGCCGCAAACCAGTCCTGCCTCTTATGATCCACAGTGCCGTAAACCCCTACGGCAGTTTTATAAAGAGTTTCCTTAATTTGACCCCACTTTTCATTTACTGTACAATTTTCTGGTGCATCAGTGAAAGCGTCTTCAAGTTGCTGTTGAAACTGAAAGCACTTTTCAGGATCATGAGTGTTAATAATATTAATCCTGGGGCTAGATTTGTGTTTAGCTGTGTAGATTCTCTTTGGTCTCAGTCTAACCCTTGCAACAACCAAAGAATGATCCGTATCACAGTCAGCACTGTGGTAACTACGAGTCAATGATATATGGTTCAGATTTTGTCTCCGTGTGATGATGAAGTCCAGCTGGTGCCAATGGCCGGATCTTGGATGTTTCCATGTGACCTTATGCATCTCTTTTGTTTTAATAAAAGAGTTTGTAATACATAGGTCATTACTGGTGCAATGCTCCAGCAGCCTTTGCCCATTTTCATTCATGCGACCGATGTTGTATTTTCCAAGGCACACTGGCCATGAACTCGAGTCCTTGCCCACACGAGCATTGAAATCACCGAGCATATAAATGTAGTCAGATTTTGGAACTGCCTTGATCACGGAGTCTAACTCCTCATAGAACAAATCCTTCACATCATCAGAGGAATCGAGTGTCGGTGCATATGCAGTAATAATGGTGGCAAACCCACAAAAGGTTGCCACGCGCAGGGATAATAGTCTTTCATTTCCTCCTGCTGGAATTTCAATCATTCCCAGTAGCGAATTCTTCACTGCAAAGCCCACACCGTGTTGCCTTTTTTCTGCCTGCCCTCTACCCTTCCAGAAAAAGGTGTAGTTGTTTTCCCTGAGTGACCCTTCCTCAGCGAGGCGAGTCTCCTGCAGGCCAGCAATATCAATGTTAAGACGATTGAGTTCGGCATCAATCACAGCCGTTTTTCTCACATCGTCAATATTGGTCAAGTCAGTGGAAAATCCTGGACACATGGTTCTCACGTTCCAGGTTGCAAGCCGTAGCTTGAGGTTTCTATTTTTATTTTTGTTTGTACCTGGTGCATTGGTTTTACAGCCTGCGATTCAGATTTTGTCCTAGCCCCAAGCACCCATTGAAGCAGGCAGGCTGTGGCGGATCAGCACCCAATTGGCTGGGGGCTGCCCAGCTTGAGGCGGGCGGTAGCTGATCAGTGACACCTATAGGTGTCTCCCACCGTCAGAGGCAACGCGTGGCGCCCCATGTCTACGCCAACTGACAAGGACTTATAACCCGTAACAGTTGCCTCTCGCTTTGATTCCGAGACCAGTTAAGACCAGGGATGGAGTTATTGCCTCTCCATAGCACAAAGCCTGGGCTAAAATATAGAGATCATGTGTTGCCCATGCAGCATGATCCCTCTCTCGACCTGCCTAGTTCACTCCAGAGGAAAGGTAACACCCCTACATCTGGAACAAGACAAGCTGCAGAAGCTGCCGTATCAGCAAAGCAATGCTCTAACTGTCCGCCTGTCGGAGCTTCGATCCTAGACCAGTCGCCAACCAAGGCTTAGGGCCTGGTCTGCCCTGCCATGACAATTGTCTTTAGCTTGCATTTCCTCGCACCAGGGTAAGGCTTGTACCCTCCCAATTGCGCTCTTCCGCCCGAAGCCGTTGGCACAATGTGGGGTGTCGGGTTTGGTAAGCGCCGCCCAACGTTCGGCGCTAACAGAAACCAGGTAGTACTGTCTACTGTTATACGGTAGCTCAGTCATATCTGACTAAGACCTGACACTGTCAATGGCTTATATACATTACTTTTCCCTATACAGCGCCCTTCAATATCATATATACAACAATATGTCTGCTACCATGTTAACACTTTTTAAGTCATAACTGTAACAAACCCCTACGTCCCATTTTCCGCAGTGCATTTTTGTTTAGTACCAAACCTAATATTTGTTTGGCACTGAATCAGTTAATCATGTTTCTTGTTCTTTTCATGATTGTTCTCAGTAAGAGCTTTGACATGTGACTCATAAGACTTATACGCATTGTAGAGCTCCTGGTTTCTTTGGCAGAGCTATAAAGATGGATTTTAATAGATCACTAAGAATATACCTACTAGTGTAGATATCATTTAGGAATTGTGACAATATTTCGATTCCAAAATCATCTAGAGCAGTGGTTCTCAACCTTTTTTGGCCCGTGCCACCCTTCACTATATCTTCAGAACGTCATTCCAACCCCCCCCCCCTTCCTATAAAAAAATTGGCCCGTGCCCCCCCCCCCTCACCGTATTTTCAGAACGTCATTAACCCCCCCCCCCCTTTCATATTTCCTATGTAAAAATCCCCCCACCCCTACACAGTATGCGTAAAAATGGAAGATAAATTTAATAGCATATACTAAAACAAGTCTAGACATCCACATGAAACATGATTTGTGGGTCTACTTCCTTTATAAAATGAATTTTAGAAGGATGAGACGTACATAACTGTAAAGTATGAAGGGAAAAACAATATCAAGTAATCGGTTCTTGTATTAACGCGATCTTGAAATGGTCTTCATCCCTCCCCCCCCCCCCTGGAAACCCTGGAAAATCCCCCCCCCTGGGAAAATTCCCCCCCCCCCCCCGGTTGAGAACCACTGATCTCAACTCAACTCGCTCCAATGTAATGTTGTCTCGACCGGGTGCGTGTCCTTTCATCATGCGATGTAGTGCATCTTCAACTTCCGCTGCAAGTATTGCTGGACCCTCATCATTGTTTTGAATATTTATATCCGGTCTGCTATCATCGTCGCCTCTCAGTGGCGAAAATATTACGGTCGCAATTCGTAATCCCGCATACCCGCATTCGAAACACAGCTTCGGGAGATGTGGCAGGAAATCGTCTTGCGTTGTTTTTTTAACGAAATGATATGGGTGCCAGTCGTTCAGAAAGCAATGGCAAACTACTGAACGTAAACTTGCCAAGAGATCACAACAGCTAAAATGGCTGGTTTTGACTGCGATGTCCTGTAAAAGGGTATGCGACTAACTTTTTAACTCTTATTATCATACAGCTCTTCCAGATATTCCGTCCATCTATTGACTATTGCATCTGTCGTTTATCTTTGTGTATTTTGACCCATCCTGAAGGCGAATCCAAACGCATGCAAATGAGAACAGCATGGACTCCAATGCTTTTGTTAACGTAACCATCTCTTTGTTGTCTACCTTCTCAGTCGTCTGTATCAGAAGTAATCAAGACACAGCTGGATCGCAGCTATTCACTACCCTGCCTATACTCAGGTGGAGTTGGTTTGTTTGAGGGCGCCTTGAAGGCGACTGATTCCCATTTGTCATGTCCTCCGCCGCTGGAGCGCCAAACTTCATAGACTAGTATGCAGGAACCAGGTGAGGCCTCGGTATAGTCGTTAATGCAAACGTCATATTTCATCAACGGATATATTATTCTAATAATAAGCTAACATACAGTTTTGATTAAACAAGCAATACCTGTGCTTTATTATAGTGATACTAGCATGCCTCGAATTCTCTGGGAGAGAACAAATACAGCGGTGTGGTTATCGTATGGGAATGAAACTCAACCAAAGACAGATGAAAGTGTACAGTCAAAGAAGCTCTGGCTATGTATCAAATACTTAGAAAGAAGATCGCGCTGTGGCGTTGTAGTTGCGAAAGCAATTCACAATTCCGCTTACCGCGTTCAAAACTAAGATTTGGAAACAAATCGCCTTGCTTTGTTTTCGTACAATGGTATGAGTGCCGGCCGTTGAGAAAGCAATGGCAAACTACTGAATGTAAACTTGCCAAGATATCACAAACAGCCACATAAAACTAAAAAATGCTGGGATTGATTGTGGCGTCCTGTAAATGATATGCAGCTACCTCAGAAAGAAGGTTAAAAAGGGTCAACAAGCAACGTGATGATTTGGTCTACTCCCACCACATTTCACTTCTGCTACACACGTAATCAGATGCAGGATAAACTAATAAGAGATGACGACAATGAGGTCTAACAATTCGTAAAGGAAACACAAAGATAATGAGATTAAACCACGCGAATAACAACCCAATCTCCCTTCAGCCCATTAGTAAAACCCTCCTTCACGGGGCAGAATCATACACCTATTTCAGAAACAATGTTGTCACAAATGTGAGGAACAAATAGCGATATTAAAATAAGAATGCAAAAGGCAAGGGCATCTTTAATAGAAATGGGAAATTTATTGAAGTTAAACTTATAATTTTTAACTCCAATGTTAAATCGGTACTTATGTATGGATCAGAAACAAATGGAACCAAACTTACAATTTTTAACTCCAATGTTAAATCGGTACTGATGTATGGGACCAGAAACAAACAGAACGAAACATAAATTTTAATTCAAATGTTAAATAATTACTTCGGTATGGATCAGAAACAAATATAACCAAACTTATAATTTTTAAGTCCAATGTTAAATAGTTACTTCTGTATGGATCAGAAACAAATAACTCTGATGTTAAATAGTTACTTCTGTATGGGTCAAATACATGGAGAAAGACTAAAATATTACATATAAACTACAAACATTTACTCACTGCTGCCTGCGCAGGACAGTGGGACTAAAATGTTAAAACAGAATCTCCAATGTAGAGCTCAGAAGAGAATTAAACAAATCTCAGTGAACCAAGAGATGAGGCAAAGACGCTGGCATTGGATAGGACACACGTTGAGAAAACGTAAGGACAATATAACTAGACGCTCTCTTGTCTGGAACACTCAAGACAAACAAAATAGCGGGAAACCTTAATACACAATGAAGAGAATTACAGAGAGAGATAACCAGTACTGGGAGGAAATGGAGTTAGCTACCGGAGTAGCAAAGGGTAGAATGGCTTGTCAGTGGTTGTTGTCTCTGGAACGGTCACTGCTGACAAAGATTAGTTTCATCTTCATGTCAGGGCATGCGGGTGTACAAGGAAATGAGTAGGCTGACAGGCTTGTGGGTAAGACTATTATGGACCAGGCTGATTTACTGAATGCTCTGTGAGATGTAAGTCGTTTGCGAGAACCAAATGATGACTGAATCTACAATCATGTTCAGACTGCGAGAACAACAAGTTAAAAGAGGTGTGGCCAAACTAGAACACTATGCAGGAAGCCAAAGAGGATTAATAAACCAACACAGAACTGGCGTCGTTAGCCACTACACGCTGCGGGATTTGCTGAGGAGGAGATTCGAGCACGGTGTGCAGTGTGGATGATCTGTCGACTAACTAATTAACTAGGAGGGTCTGTCGTGGTTTCGTTGAAAGCCTATGTTGGAAATAAAGGACAGAAGGAGAAGACATTCCAGATATGTGACCTACATAGTGTTATTTTGGGGAACATAATACAGTTGTTCCTACTGACTTCCCGAGCGTCTGAGGTGCGTCTGGCCGAATGGTCGGAACGCTGGGCTCCATTTAGGAGAACCGGGTTCGAATCCTCTGTAAGGTGATGGATTTGTTTCTGTCGGGGGTAGAAAAGAAAACCCTAGCCTGCACAGTTCGCGGCGACTGCACTAGCCAGGTGGCCTTAATTCATCTAGCTCAACAACCCTCCTGTCCTAACCCGCAAGGTAGTATAGGCTGTAATGATAGTGACAGTTGACAGTTGCTATTGACCTGCAATGTTAGAAACTGAAATAAAATGGATCACGAAGAAAAAAATAATAATATTCACTCAACCTTTGTTGGCGCATGCCTCCCTTTACCATTTTTGAATTTCCTCCCTATAAATTCCCCCCACACTTACACAGTAAACATAAAAATGGAAGCTAAATTTAATAACACATACTAGAACAAGTCTAGACATCTACATAAAACGTGATTTGCGGGTCTACTTACGTTATAAAACGAATTTCATTAGGGTGAGAAGTACAGAACCGTAAAATCTAGAGGGAAAAACAATATCAAGTACCTGGTTCTTGTATTAATGCGATCTTGAAATAATCTTAATTCCCCCCCCCCCCCACCCGGAAACCCTAAAATTCCCTCCTGGGGGAAATTCCCCACCGGTTGAGAACCACTGTGCTAGAGCAGTGGTTCTTAACCGGTGGAGAATTCCCCCCCCCCCCTCCCAGGGGGGCGGAATTTAGGGTTTCCAGGGGGGGGGGGAATTAAGATTATTTCAAGATCGCGTCAATACAAGAACCGATTACTTGATATTGATTTTCCCTTCATACTGTGCGGTTCTGTACGTCTCACCCTTCTCAAATTCAATTTATAAAGTAAGTAGACCCAAAAATGATGTTTTCTGTGGACATATAGACTTGTTTTAGTACGTGCTATTAAATTTAGCTTCCAATATTACATATACTGTGTAGGGGCGGGGGCGGGATTTTTAGGTAGGAAATACGAAAGGGAGGAATGACGTTCTGAAAATATGGTGAAGGGGTGCACGGGTCAAATTTTTAGGTAGGAAATACGAAAGGGAAAGGGAGAGAGGGGGGGGGGATGACGTTCTGGTAATATGGTGAAGGGGGGCACGGGCCATAAAAGGTTGAGAACCATTGTGCTAGAGGGATGATATTATTGCAACAATGTCCTGGATTTTGTTCAATAGGTTAAAAAAAAAAAAAGGAATCCCGATAGAGGAACTTGCTAGTGTATGTGAAGGTTAGGACCTAAGATCTTTGTGCACGGAAGAATATGTGGTCAGTCTTTCTCTCCCGTAGCGAACGTCGAGAGCGAAATCTAACCCTCGTCCTTCCTCGTCTATGCCATTTTCAACCTAATGCCCTAGCCGTTACAACAACACGACCGCTGTTTCACCGTATAGTTTTATACCTAGGATAAGACTCGCCGTGACGAAAGTAACCATTTTGCCAGACTGGAAAGTATATTCTTGAACAAACACTTGTCAGTCAACATTTTCCTCATGTTGGACTGTTTGTGCATAGTTCCGTCGCCCAGCTCTGAGTTAAGTGCTTGGAGCGACACTGTGAGCTGTGGATTTCGTGTGGAGTGCTTTTACATCTGTTCGTGGTTGTTTGTATTGTGAACTGCATGTTCAGAAAATGGCGGCGGCCGGTTGCTGAACAAGCTAGTTCTTCATTATGGAGTAATGTGTGTGAAGCTGCTGCTTTTCTAGTGACAGCCGCTTCCATCGACCTATGAGCTGTAATTTTCGTGGCAGACTGTTGTGTTGGCAATCTGGCAGTGGCCTTATGCATGTACTTGCCTGTGCGTGCTTTTAATTTGTCGGTACTACTGTTTGTTCTACTGTTCACATGTCACAAACAATCACACATAGTATTGTTTTGGCGCTCACAGAAGGGGAAGAAGGAAGCAGAGATTAGAGAACGAACTGGACAACATAAAATTTGAAAGCTATAGTTACCGACCGGGATTCGAACCTGTCACCTCCAAATGACCACGGTGCCTCGCTGTAGGAACAAGTGTACTTCGAAGCACGACCAACTAGACAGTCCAGTTGGAGTGTCAGTTGAAGTGTCTAGTTAGAGTGTCTAGTTGGAGTGTCTAGTTGGAGTGTCTAGATGGAGTGTCTAGTTGGAGTGTCTAGTTGGAGTGTCTAGTTGGAGTGTCTAGTTGGAGTGTCTAGTTGGAGTGTCTAGTTGGAGTGTCTAGATGGAGTGTCTAGTTGGAGTGTCTAGTCGGAGTGTCTATTTGGAGTGTCTAGTCGGAGTGTCTAGTTGGAGTGTCTAGTCGGACAGGCGATTTAGACGCAGACCGCCTAGCTCTAGTTTTCAGAGCTTTCTGAAAATGCCTGGGAAGCAGAAGGCGACGAGGAAAGGAACTGGTCATGTAATCCCATATGTCCTGACCTAGATTATGTGAAAACCCAAAACTTCATACTCCGACGAGATTATCTGCTGTGGGACCACGCTAACATTTCTCTGTTGTATGAACGTAGGAAGTGGACAAGAAGGAAACAAGAAGCAATCGCTGAAATTACTGGTGTAATTTTTTTTTTTTAAAGTTGCTTATCCTTTACAGGACGGTGCAGTCAACACCATCATTTTACTGCCGTTGTTGATGTCTTGGCAAGTGTTTACGTTTAGTAGTTTGCCATTGCTTTTCGAACGACCGGTTCCCATACCAACAGGTTAAAACCAGCGCGACACGGTCTGCCGCCAAATCGGTCACCGCTGTATTTCGAACGCGGGTAAGCGGCATCATGAATCGCGTTCGTAACGCAATCGCCACAGAGACGTCATTTTTAGGACGTTGCAATAAAACACAGCCCCCACCCCAGCTTGATATTCTAGACACATTTACGTTCAGTTGTTTGCCATCAAGCTGAACAGCGCATACATGCCTTTGAATATATATGTTACTGACTGGTTATAAGAATATATTGGATACAGACCCCCCAAAAAAATGCATACGACAAGAGCTGAATATTGAAGAAGGATGTTTACTAAAGACAATAGAACAAAGAAAATTGAAATATTTTAGGTCACTTGAAACGTCATGAAAGTTTGGAGAGAACAATCATGGAGGGGTATATGCCCAGGAAGAGAGGAAGAGGAAGGCCCAAGAGAAGATGGGTGCAGGATGTGGCAGATAATCTCCAGATGGGTGTATCGGACGCGGGACATCTTGGTTGTGACCAAGCAGTTTTCCTGAAGGTTGTTATGGGAGCGAGGTTCTGCAAATAACATGCAAGTGAATGAATAAGTTTGCCATCGCTTTCTGAACGAGAAGGCAACGTTGAAACCCAACTGAGCGGTGTATGGAATAAATCCGCTACCTCATCGTCAACGCACAGGAAGTTTAAGCGCGATCGATATAATCCACTCCGCCTCACTGACTTCCCCTAGTGATGAAGTTAAGTGGGACAGTTCACAAAGGTGTCATGGATTGCCATTCATTCATCATGTGCCGTGACGATTAGCGTGGGCGGTCATGTTTCGCCATCTCACTCGATCACCAGAGTCGTGGATCAGCTTCTGTGTTCTTGTCCCGACCATACCACGTGGCCAAATCATCCAGGTATTTACTTCTCTGTCTTCCCCCTGTTCTCTTCCCCTCGATCTTGCCAGTTGTCACCAAGTTCTCCAATATTTATCTCCTCATAACGTGACCAAACAAGTTTGATTGTCTACGTCTAATTTCTTTAATCAGTTTAAAATTTTCATTTGTTTCTTGTAGGACTTGGTCATTGGTTCATCTATCTGTCTATAGTAAATTGATTGTCAGGTAAACATTAAAGTTTTCAGAGAAAACCACTTACGGTGTTGAGAATTACAGCTAGAAAGTTTAGATTCTTCGGGCAGATTGTGAGAAAATGTAGTTTAACAAAGTTAGTTGTGTATCCTTTACAGGACGTCGCAGTCAAATGTTGGCTGTTTGTGATTTCTTGGCAAGTTTACATTCAGTAGTTTGTCATTACTTTCTGAACGATCAACACTCATATCATTTTATAAAAACCAACCGCAAAGGCGGCCTCCTGCCAAATAACCCGCCAGCTGTGTTTCGAACGCCGTATGCTAGATGACGAGCGGCGTCCGTAAAACATTCGCCACGGAGCCTTCCTTTGAGAAAAGACAAACTGGAAAAGTTAGTGACAGTCGACAAACCTGTTGGAAAAGAAGACAGAGAAATAAATGCCTGGATAGTTAAACAAGTGAAGGTCCCTTTTGAAGGCTTTGTCTCGCTTTACCATAGAGTGTTGGATTGAGTTGAGCTGAGTTGAGCTAAGAACCACCATCACTGCACTCAGGACATTCCCATATGCGCTCCGTCCACTAGTTCAACAGCCAGCGAAGAGTCACACTACTAATCGTTCCCACCTACTATCTGACTGAAAGTTCTCCTGGTTTCCCCTCTCAGTTTTGAGATTCTACCGGAACCCCTGCCAATCCCCCGAAATCTCATCCTTTCCACATATGGGTTCTCAATCCGTTCCTCCACCTTCTCCACCTGGTCCCACAGGGCACGATCACCTCTCCCTTGTCCTTAATGCATCTATCCCCAAGAGGTGCATTCCCTGCCAGCCCTATCAGCCTGTTGATTACCTAGCACTCCCGCATGGCCAGGGCAATAACAAGGTGTTTGGTATAGGATGCTAGCCCCGTATTTCTTTGTGGACCAATGGGCATTGAGAGGACCATGTGGTCAGTTTCACACCGGACATCTTGACCCCCCTGGCATGTCCGGCTAAATTGTCCTGAGAGCCCATGTTTCAAAGCGCCGCGGTGGCGGATATGACCACATGACCATCGGGCTGGCAGGTGCTGCAAGCTGGCCACTGGGTGTCTCATGATTGCCTATAGTACCATAAAGTGTAGTACGGGGGACCTCCTCCCCCCTCCCACCCTCTCCCCGAGGAGGTTAAGTCTTGAGCCTGAGGAATTCAGGCCACCTGGATAGTGCAGTCGCCGTTAGCTGTGGAGAGAGAGAGAGAGAGAGAGAGAGAGAGAGAGAGAGAGAGAGAGAGAGAGAGAGAGAGAGAGAGAGAGAGTTATTAAGAGAGAAAGAAACAGAGAGAAAGATTCAGAGAGAGAAGGCGAGAGATAGAGATAGAAACAGAGGTATAGAGAGTCAGTGAGATATATAGAGAGACAGAGGAATTGATAGAGAGAAAACCTGAGACATATAGAGAGACAAAGAGAAACAGATAGACTGAAAAACAGAGACAGAGAGAGAGAAACAGAGAGCGAGAAACAGAGGGAAAAGAAACAGAGACAGAGAGAAACAGAAAGAGAGAGAAACACAGAGAGAAACAGAGAGAGAGAGAAACGCACGGAGACAGAAAGAGAAACGCAGAGAGAGAGAGAGAGAGAGAGAGAGAGAGAGAGAGAGAGAACGAGAGAGAAAGAGAGAGAGAGAGAGAGAGAGAGAGAGAGAGAGAGAGAGAGAGAGAGAGAGAGAGAGAGATGTTTTTAATCTGAGAACGTGTCATCCATGTAAACAACGGAATCTTCCATCTACTAATGAGCTAAAATCTCGAGCTTCTTCGACATTTCTCAGCTTGGGCGAGATCTCGTTTTGGCCGGCCGCCTACTGGGCCCGTGCGGCCCTCCACCGGACTAATCACTAGGTGGACAGCTCTTGTTTGGGCGCCTGGGGTTTCTTGGCACCGACAGCTGAAATAATGAGGCACGCAGAGGTGCCGAGAACACCAACCATTGTGTCTTAATAGTTTTTGTGAGGTGAGAGTGAGGCTTTAGTTTTTAGCAACAGGACATGTGGGAACGATAATGAGGTCATGTCCAGGAATGTCTGTCTGTCTGTTCGTGCGTCCCTCCCTCTGTGTGACCGTTCATCCGTCCGTGGGTCCGTTCGTCCGTCCTCTCGCCCGACTTGTTTTGTGTTTAACGACATGAAGGCAATGCATCGTACTCAATCAATCAATCAATCATGTGCCATGCCGGAGAGTGTGGGCAGTCATGACTCGCCATTTCACTCGATCACCAGTTGTGGATCAGCTCAGTGTTCCTGTCTCGTCCATGCCATGTGGCCAAGCCATCAAGGTATTTTCCTCTCGGTCTTCCTCTTGGTCTGTTCCCTTCGATCTTGCCAGTTGTCACCAAGTTCTCCAATCCATTTCTTCTCATAACATGTCCAAAAAATGTTGACTGTCTACGTCTAATTCCTCTAATCAGTTTACGATGTTCATTTGTCTCCTGTAGTACTTGGTCATGGTTTTTTTTGGTCTGTCCATGGTATTCTTTGCATTTTCCTCAGAAACCACATTTCTGCAGCCATCAGATGTTGTTCAACTTGACTTCTCATTGTCCAAGTTTCACATCCATACAAAAGAACAGGCTCTATGTATCCCCTCAACACTCTTTTTCTCGTTTCAGTTGACATCTTTTTATTGGTCAGAATGTTTTTCATCTTGCTAAAGGCTACTTTCGCCATGACAATTCTTGTTCTAATCTCTTCAAGGCATCTCCCATCAGATGTTATGACTGTTCCGAGATAGCTGTACCGATTCACTTGTTTAAGAATATGCCCATTTACTTGTATATTACATTGTGGTATTTCTTCCTTCCTAGTGACGACCACAATCTGTGTCTTCTTACTATTCAATTTCAACCGAAGATGTTCACCGTGTGTAACAACCGCATCTACTAAATGTTGCATGTCCTGTTTATTTTCTGCAATCAAGACTGTATCATCTGCGTATCTAATGTTATTGATGCATCGTCTCCCAATGTTGATTCCTTTCATCTCATCTCATCATGTTCCTCTTGTACCTTGCGGTGTCGAGGTGAAGTATAAACTTCGTGAGAGTGCCCGGTTATGGGCTTCGTATATCGACATTCCCATGGATTCTGTTATTCCCTCCGTCCAGCGTTTACGTGGTCGGCCTCTTCCTCTGTTTCCATCTGGTCTGTACGTCATTGCTTGTTGTGGCATGCTGTTGACTGGTAGCCTACTTGCATGGCCAAACCATTTGACTTGCTGCTTTCTAATAAAATCTAGAGCAGCTTTAACCCCCACTTTAGTCCTGATTTCTTCATTTCTGATCTTATCTCTTCTTGATATGTTGAGTATTCTTCTCAGGAACCTCATTTCTGTTGTTGTGATTTTTCTTTTCTCTTTTTCTGTCATTGTCCAGGTTTGGCATTGGTAGCACAGAGTTGGTAGGAAGATTGTGTTGTAAAGTGCTTTCTTAGTAGTTATTGATACATGTTTGTTCTTTAGTATTGGTGCCATTTGTCCAATGAGTTGATTTAGCCTTATTGCACCTATTTTCGATCTCGTCTTCTGATCTGCCATTTGATGATATTATACTTCCTAGGTACTTGAAGCTCTTTACTTGTTTCAAGGGATGTTCGTTTAGGTGAATTGTTGCTGTTTGTTCTTCTTTAGTTATAGTCATTACCTCTGTTTTGCTTGTGCTAATTTTCATGTTATGTTCCCTACACATTTCGTTTAGACTATTCATGTGGTCTTGTAATTCAGCTTCTGATTTTGCTATTAGTGCTTGGTCGTCCGCAAACAGGAGTTCTCTAATGGTTAGATTTGCAGATGGTTCTTCTTCTGTGTTCTCGTCATGCGGTATTCTTGCTGTCTCTGCTTGGCTGGTTTCTTTACATATGTTGTCTATATATGTTATGAACAAGAGAGGGGACAGGACACAACCTTGTCGTACTCCAGATCTTATGGTGAAGGGTTCTGAGTGTCCTCCAGTTGCTCTCACTATGCATTCACTGTTGTCGTATAAACTTCTACATAGGTTTGTTAGATGTGTACTCACTCCATATTGTTTAAGGATTTCCCACAGCTTGTTTCTATCTACCCTATCAAATGCCTTTTCTTGGTCAACAAAGGCTAAGTAGAGTGTTTCATTGAATTCAATTGATTTTTCTATAAGTTGTCTAAGAGCAAAAATGGCGTCTGTGCATCCTTTGTTTTTCCTAAATCCAAGCTGCGTTTCGCTTAGCTGGGGTTCTAAAGTAGTTCGTAATCTTTTTTCAAGAATTTTGCAAAATATTTTCCCAGTATGACTCAACAGTGAAATGCCTCTGTATTGTGTGCAATCTCTTTTGCTGCCTTTGTTTTTCCAAATTGGGATAATTATGGCGTTTCCCCAGTCTCGTGGTGTCTGTTGTTCTACCCAAACATGGTTGAATAGTCTATGTAGCCAAGCTGTTCCTACTTCCCTTGCTGCTTTAATTAGTTCATTTGGTATTTCATCCTGTCCTGGTGATTTGTTCAATGGGGCTAATCTGATGGCTTCTATAATTTCTTCTTTTAGTATGTCTGGTTCTAGTTCCTCGGTGACATCTGTGTAGGTCTCTTGAATTCCTGTGACATCTGATGGGATGTTGAGAAGTTGTTCGAAATACTGCTTCCATCTTATTAGGATGTGTTTTTGTTCACTTATTGGTTCTCCATTTTCGCTGTTAATTATTTCAGTTGGGTCAAAGGGTACTCCTCTGGTTCGCATTGCACTTATCTTTTTGTAGAAGTTTCTGGTTGCCTCCTTGTAGTTTTTATTTAGGGTTTTTCCATACTCTTCCCAGTCTTTCTGTTTTTCCCTCTTTACTATTCTACTCACATGTCTTCTCGATATTCTGTATTCTATGAGATCACATTCCTGTTTGCTCTTCAACCACTTTCATATCCTTTCATATCTTCTATATTTCTGAAAATATTTTCACTGTTCAGGGAAAAAAGATCTGGAGACATTACACATCCCTGTCTCACACCTCTCTTAATAGGCTGATATTGACCTACTTCATTATCAATTCGTATGGCAGTTTGTATTTTCCAATATATGTTTTTTACAAGTCTAAGATCTTTTCCATAAATCTGTAGATCTTCAAGCATCCTTATCATGTCGACATGTCTCACTTTATCGAAAGCCTTTGTGTAATCAATAAAGCAAAATTGTAGATCTTTTTTTTTACTTCTATAGAACGTTCAATTACAGTTCTCATTAAATACACAGCATTTACTGTACCCTTGCCTTCTACAAACCCACATCGTTCCTCTCCTTTCTCAGGTTGTATTTTCTTCCTAACTCTTTGTATAATAATTCTTAGCAAATCTTCGTGATGTGACTAATTATACTAATTGTTCGATGTTGATCACATTCCACGGCTCCAGATTTCTTTGGGATTGCAGTAAAAACAGAATTACATAATTCATGAGGTACATCTCCAGTATCATATATTCTATTCAGGAGTCTGGTAACTTTATCTATTTCGTATTCTTCTAAAGCATTAATCATTTCTGTTGTGATGCTTGTCTTGCCAGTTTTCATATGGTTAAGAGATCACATCAGCGAAAAAATTCTGGTGTTGACCGCGATGTCCTGCAAGGATATGCAACTAACTTTAACTTAATGACCACTTGGAAACAGACCATATTGCGTTGATCTCTATGGCATGGGCGTCGATTTTTCAGAAAGCGATGGTAAACCAACGATCGTTAAAAAAAAACAAAAAAAAACAATTACCTAGTTAATCATTAACAGCCAAAAAAGCTAGGGTTTGCGAATTCTGCAAATAGACACACAACTAACTTTGTAAATAGACACACAACTAACTTTGTAAATAGACACACAACTAACTTTGTAAATAGACACACAGCTAACTTTGTAAATAGACACACAGCTAACTTTGTAAATAGACACACAGCTAACTTTGTAAATAGACACACAGCTAACTTTGTAAATAGACACACAGCTAACTTTGTAAATAGACACACAGCTAACTTTGTAAATAGACACACAGCTAACTTTGTAAATAGACACACAGCTAACTTTGTAAATAGACACACAGCTAACTTTGTAAATAGACACACAGCTAACTTTGTAAATAGACACACAGCTAACTTTGTAAATAGACACACAGCTAACTTTGTAAATAGACACACAGCTAACTTTGTAAATAGACACACAGCTAACTTTGTAAATAGACACACAGCTAACTTTGTAAATAGACACACAGCTAACTTTGTAAATAGACACACAGCTAACTTTGTAAATAGACACACAGCTAACTTTCTAATGATCACGCAAAACCGAATGCGTAAAGCTGAATCTCTTCAGGCGGTATGTCATTAGACAACGCTCGCTGCGTCACCCGACACAGAAATAGTTACAACATTACCCAGCTATTATTATCCAGTACCACATTCGTGACAGCAGCAACGACAACAACGCTCTCTCAGTCTTAAGCTCATTGTGTTTGAAGCAATCTGACTTTACAAAAACCCCAGCCGCTTGATGAGCTCTGGCAAGATTTCTCAAGATGGCGAAAATGTTATTTTCATGTCGATGGAATTTTAAACTTTGTTAAGCCAGTCTCTATTAACCGAACTCTGTTGACCCGAGTGTTAATCACTGCACTAGAAAATGACTCCTTTGTTTGGTTTCTCTTCAAGGTTTCCTATTCTAGTCAAAGGCGCTGAGCAGTGAAACTTTTCAGTATCACCGCAGTTTTCAATTCCGTTTCCGTAATAGTACTTGTCATTGTTACCTTTTGTCAAGGGAAACAGAGCTCCCTGGACTGGGGAACTAGGGGTATTCTTTGCGAAGATATAGATTACCGAAGAAAGAATAGTATCAAGAATGGTAGCCAGTAGCCATAGATGTTAAGGTGAAAACATTCCTTAACGATGTACCACTGACTACAGATGCTTCTTTAAGAAAAAAATACATAATGCTTTTACAATTCAAAATAACGTTTTACCTTAGTGACTTTGAATAACGAAGACACAAACAATAGATTGCACGATTTATTGCCAGGCAGAAATCACACAACATAAACTAAAGTGATCCTCTACTTTCGTTCGCTTGAAATATGTCCATAACTGCAATGTTGTTTCTTGTATGAATTTAACTGTCTGTTTTAGCTCACTCGGCTATCCATAGAGTTAATCTTCCACTGCCGTTTCTCTAGGCCAGAAGGTTCGCCTAGATATGTTATATTTTGGATTGTCTTGGAGTATGTGCACTGCTGTACTAAAGTGATTAGATAAATCCTTCAAGGCTGAAATATACATTACACATATTCACACAGTAGTATGCATTTTCCACCACGGTAATTTTAAACGGGTTATCCTGTCTTTCTGTTTGCACAAAATTGGTTTCTGTAAGCTATTGGCGATTGCTTCTGCCAGCTTTAAAATGCGATCCTTTTGTGTGAATATAGGTGTACTTTTGTCGCTTTCAGGGAATCCTCAGCTTAACTGAGGAAGTAAAAGGCAAGATGGTCGACTTCATTACACCGGGGTTTCTCCCATACAGCTGGGTCTCTTTCTGTATGTCGGCCCGCTTAAAGTGTCGCATAAATCATGAACTGCCTACCTTCAGCGACCAGTTCAATTACTCACTCCAACAGTTTTATATTAAATCCCCCACTCCATTTGTTCCATACTCAGTTCCCCCACACCGGTGGTTCCATACTCAATTCCCCACTCCAGTGGTCCCATACTCAATTCCCCACTCCATTGGTCCCATACTCAATTCCCCACTCCAGTGGATCCATACTCAATTCCCCACTCCATTGGTCCCATACTCAATTCCCCACTCCAGTGGATCCATACTTAATTCCCCACTCCAGTGGTTTCATACTCAAATACAAACTCCAACAGCTCCTGAATATGTGTCCATGTGACCTTTCCTCGGAGTCCTGAGTGTTGGTCAGATCCTCTGGTCACTCCCTGCAGCACCATTCTCTCAAGACCGTGATGATCCTTATGTTCTTCTCCCTATACACACGACCCCATAGGACTCCAACCACACCTGCTTTATAATGCACGAGTACCTCACCAAGTGGTGCAGACCCAGCCAATCTGCCCGCGTGCTCGTTTCCCACCACACCAACATGCCCACTCCAGGAGTAACTGGGTCAATATCACTCCTCATTCCTCACTCCGCAAAACATTTCCTGGTACCGATTTTAGGCTGGGTTGACGTGGGAAACCCAGTTCACTTTTACACATCCACCTGGATGGGAATTCGAACCCATGATCACCACACAGACAGGCAGACTGGCTAGCCCCTAAGCCAACGTTGTTCCAGGGCAACAAATCCACAGAGGTTCCAGAAGGAGGTTTACCTTGACCACACGTTTTGGCCACAAATGCCACAGTTATCGGTTTATGAACCTGCCCAAACACATATTTTCTTTTGTAAGGAGACAATAGTCACTTTGATTGATAATGGAAGGGAAGAAAGTGCAATATAAATAAATACATGAAAAACTAAATAAAATAATAAATAAATAAAGGCAATGTAGAAGAAGAGAAAGAGAATAAAAAAGGAGAGAAAACGGGAAAGAAAGAAGCAACGACAAAAAAGAATAATGCTTAAGGTATGGAACAAAATAAGACAAAACAATATGGAAGAAAATAAGATGCCATAATGAACTAAGAGTATATATACATGGCGGCAGCTATAATTTGTCCAGAAATGAATGCCTTCATTCACGATCAATTATTTTGAAAACTGTATATTGCATCGTTAAGAAATTTTTCCTGCCGTCTTATATTTACTCCCACCCAAGGAATATGTCTTTGATAGGTCCAAAAGCAACTTAAATCATGGAAAAAGGCGACATTTCTCTGATGTTTTGGTGAAAAACTAGTGATTTCTCGCTAACAAACTTGTTTTACAGTATTGCCCCGTTCCACTACGCGAGGCTCTTGTCATAAGGCCAATCCCATGTCCCACGAGAAGATTAACTATTCAACGCTAATGTTTCCGTGTGAAGACGTAATACATTTAATAATGTGCACTTCATCTCTGATCCGTAAATTATATACCGCATATAAACAAACTTTGAAATCTGCTGTACAATCTCCAGAACAAAATTGTTTTTGTTGGGTGGACATAATGATAAGTTTATATGCTAAATCTCATCATTTTCCCTCAGTTGGTTACTGAGATATGGAATTGTATATTGGGGCAGATAAAAGTAAACAGACTATAGCGAAGTTGATAGCGAACTCCACTGATAATGTCATGGGCACGGTCGGATGCGGATTCGACCCCCGGGGCTCATCGCTTGCCAAAAGGAAGGAAAGACTGGACGCCTATTCCTCCTTACTTTTGGTCTAACAAATGTTGATGCTATCTCATCGCATTCCCACCGCAGAACACTGCTTCAGGACAATCATCATCATCACCATCAACATCATCCAGTGCCTTAAAGGCTGGCTTGGTCTATCATGCCTCTCCACAAATTACGATTTCCGACGTCATAGATCAGTTTGTGTGTTGACGCCCTTCCGTGCCGTGACACAAGACTCTCTTTCCGTAAATCTTTCCGGATGTCACATGTTCCAGTTTTTTTCTTCTCATAATGTGTACAAAACGATGACTGGCTCTTTCTGATCTTTGTGATAAGTTGTCATTGAAACTCAGCTTCCCTTAAAACGCCCAGATTGCTAATTTTGGCTGTCCAATAATTTTCAGCATTCTTCTATAAAACCACATCTCCAAGGCTTCCAGGTATTGTTTCGCCTGTTTACTAATTGTCCAGGATTCGCAGTCGTATGTTAAACCATGTTCTATGTAACATGCAAAAACTCTTTTTCGAACTTTCAAGGACAACAATAAAGAATAATGAAAGAGCACACACGCTATCGCTGTGGTCCACGGGCAGAAAACGCAACATGCCCGTTTTGAGCGTTCGAAATCAGCTTCAGACGATTCAGAAGTAGATCGCCGTGCGTCGATTTCAAGTGGTGCGGACCCAGCCAATCTGTCAGCCTGCTCGTTTCCAACCGCACCAACATGCACACTCCAGTTGACAGTTCGGAAATCATCTTCAGGTGATTTAGAAGCAGGCAGCCATGCGTCGATTTCAATAGTATGAGCGTCAATCGTTCCGACAGCTATAGCAAACAAGCTGACGGTATATATTTTAAGAATTAACTAGCTTAAGAATGGAGGTTGAGGCGGTCAGTGCAGCTTTCCGCTGGATGGAGAATACGATACATACACACATCGTGATTGTAACTGACTCAGAAAGCATGCTGAGTAGGGTGAGGACAGGCAATCTTCGGGCAGAGGGGCTTGCTTCGCTTCGGAAGTCACGGGTGGCAAGCATCGTGTGGATCTTTTCTCCGGGGCATGCCGGTGTGCTGGGGAATGAACAGGCGGACAGATTGGCTGGCTCTGCAAAACTTGGTGGAGTATTTATGCATGACAAGGCAGACGTGGTTGCGGCCTTGTGGGAGCATGTGTACACCTCGGAGGAGCAAATGAATGAGACAGCGAAGAGTGATGAGGGGATCTGGCCGACGCTCGACGCTCAGAGAAAAGGCGAGACGGACATATAATCAGATAGCTACTGGTACTATTGGTGTTGGAACTCTTCGCTGGCTGCTGAGGATAGGGACGGAGCGCTTATGGGAATGCCCCGAATGCTGTTGTGTCGGCTCTTAAATCAATCAATCAATCAATCAATCAATCAATCAATCATAACCGTATATATTGCTTATTATGTACCATGCGAATAAGCGCTGGAGGTCATGTTTTGCCATCTCGCAAGGTCACTAGCGTCCTGTATCAGCTCCGTGTTCTTGTCTCCACCAAGCTACGTGGCCAAGCCATACATGTATTTCTAGCAAATCACAAACACCCCCCCCCCCCTTACCCACCCCCCCACCCCCCCCCACACCACACACACACAAAATAAAAAAAATTCTGGAGTTGACTTCCATGATTAATTCACAGCTAAGAATTTCTTTCTCCACCCTACCACATATATTCCACGGTGAAAGGGTTGCTTTGTTTGTCTGTACTTTTCCCAGACCTGCGTCTCTGGCTGGATATAGCCAGCAGTGATCAGGGTTTCACGTCATGACAATTGTCGCCAGTGAGTCAGATAATGTCAGTGTTTGCCGTTGGCCGCTGACCTTTTATCAAAGCAGTGCGTTCTCTTGGGATATGACGTGTGTGTGAGCACTGCTCGTTCGTAGTTTTATTTTATTTTTTTTGGGGTTAGATTTTTGTTTGCTGTTTGTGATTCCTTGGCAAGTTTACGTTCAGTAGTTTGCCATTGCTTTCCGAACGAGCGGCACTGATATCAGTGTATGCTGTCAAATCTCCCCCAGCTGTGTTTAGAACGCAGTTTGCGGGATTACGAATTGCGTGTAAGCCCTTCGCCGCATTACCGGCTCATGTAACGGTTTAATGCTTCGGACAATGGTATAACAGACAGAACAAGCACTATGTACAGGCTTTCTTTGAGTAACTGACCATGAACTCATGTTCATGCTGGTAGTGGGACCAAAAGGCAGAACATGGTCTTCGGGAATTCCCCCAGTACAGCTAGCTATTAGATTTTAAATTAAAATTAGATTTTTAGGCGCATGCATTTTTCCCATTGCAACATACACATGTGAGACGTGGATACTTACTAAACTAGCTGAGCAGTGCATAAATGCCTTTTGAATATAAATGTTATAGACGAGTTCTAAGAATATCTTGGGTAAAGAAAATAACAAATTCATCCATACTTCAAGAGTTGAATATTAAAGAAAGTTGGCTATTAAAGACGATAAAACAAAGACAATTATAATATTTTGTTCATTTGAAAGGTCACGAAAGTTTGGAGAGAACAATAATGGAGGTGTATATGCCTGGGAAGAGAGGAAGAGGAAGGTCAAAGAGAAGATAGGTGCAGGGTGTGGCGGATGATCTCCAGATGGGTGTATCAGACGCGGGACATCTTGCTTATGATCGAGAGGTTTTCCGGAAGGTTGTTATGGGAGCGAGGTTCTGCAAAGGACATGCTACTGAATGAATGAATAAGTTGCTAGCTAGGAAGGGACGTCTGGCCTAATGAGAAGTCACTGCAATCAAAATTATGGAAAAAAAAGAGTTACGCTTTATTTGCATATCCTTTACAGGACGTAGCAGTCATCTCCAGTATGTTTTGGCTGTTTGTGATTCCTGGGCAAGTTTTCCCTTAAGTAGTTTGCCTTTGCTTTCTGAACGACCGGCACACATATCATTGTATTGAAACTAACCAAAGGCGGTCTGCTGCCAAATCGCCCGAAGCTGTGTGTCCAACGCAGTATGCGGGATTTCGAAATGCATTCAAGATCACCTTCGCCACGGAGCCGGTACAAAAGAGTAGTTGACTACATCAACAGAGTCCCTCTGTCAGTGCAAACATACATGAACGGAGAAGAAGAAGAAGAAGAAGAAGAAGAAGAAGGAGGAGGAGGAGGAGGAGGAGGAAGGAGAAGGGGAAGGGGAAGGAGAAGGGGAAGGAGAAGGAGAAGAAGAAGGAGGAGGAGGGTTAGGAGGAGGGAGGACTAGGTAGGAGGAGGGAGGAGGGAGGAGGAGGGAGGGTAGGAGGAAGGAGGAGGGGAGGAGGAGGAGACGGAGACCAAGACCAAGACAAAGACGGAGGAGGAGGAGGCGCAGGAGGAACAGGAGCAGGAGGAGCAGGAGGAGGAAGCAGAGGAAGCAGAGGAAGCAAAGGGAGAAGAGGAAACATAGGAAGCAGCAGCAGCAGCAACAGAAGCGGCAGCAGCAGAAGCAGCAGAAGCAGCAGCAGAAGTAGCAGCAGAAGTAGCAGCAGAAACTATTGTGTACCAGTAAAGGGGTGTGGTTTTTATGGCATTCCAGCATTAATATAACAAAGTAGCTATTTGTTTTAAGTTGCATATCCCTTACATGACGTTGCAGTCCTTCCTTCGGTTACTGTTGATGTTCTTGGCAAGATTACGCTCAGTAGTTTGCCATTTATTTCTGAGCGACAGGCTCACATACCCACGTAAGTAACCAACGCGACGCGATCCGCTACCGAATCTCGCGCCGCTGTGTTCTCCACGTGGATATACGGGATTACGGAGAAAGTAGTTAACCCCTCCACCTGTATGCTTATTCTTTGAAAGCTGATATGGAGGATTCAACTTTGCATTCGACATCTTTTTTTGTTGTTGCGTATCCTGCGCATTTTTCAGCTGCTGTAGATGTACTACGCAAGTGTTACGTTCAGTAGTTTGCCATTGTTTCTGAACGACCTGCTCCCATACTAGCACGTTATAACACAACGCGACACGGTCTGTTGCACAAATCGGTCGCAGCTGAGCTTCGAAAGCCTGGACCCGGCTTACGAACCGCGTTCGCAAGCTTTTAGCCACGGAGCTGGTTTGTCGACATCTACATACATGAAATACATGATATATTTTTTATTGTGAGTGGTTTTTGCCAAACTTAGGACTTTTGTCTGCAAAGCAGCTAATTCAGACATATTCCTCTCTCTCTCTCTCTCTCTCTCTCTCTCTCTCTCTCTCTCTCTCTCTCTCTCTCTCTCTCTCTCTCTCTCTCTCTCTCTCTCTCTTCTCTCTGCCTCTCTGTCTCTCTCTCTCCCGTCCTCCCTTTTTCATTCTTGCACCACATACACACTACCCATCAGTGATTATTCCTCAGCGCATATACTTTTCTTAACTCTTTCTGCCCAAGTGCTTTTTACTATAGGTTGATACACAACTGGGCTGAGTCAGAAAGATTTGCTTCGTTCGTTACTTTGTTAGCTGGTGGTTGAGTGGTTGAAATTATTTGGTTGATTGTTTCGTAAGTTTGTTGGTTGATTTCTTTGATCATTGGTTGGTTGACTGCCTGGTTGGTTGGCGACCCTCTGTAAGATGTGAGGTTTCACTCCCCATGTCTAGTTAGTGGATAAGCATGTGGTCTCAGCATTGGATGGCTGGTTGATTGACAATCCTTTATAAGATGAGAGATTTCACTCCTCAAGTTCAGTTAGTGGACATGCATGCGGTCTCAGCATTGGATGGCTGGTTGGTTGACAGTTCTCTACAATATGTCAGCTTTCCTCGTCAAGTCCAGTTAGTGGAAATGCACGCGGTCTGATTATTGACAAGAACTTGCATCTATCAGAGTTAGGTTTGTGTAGAGAATTCCCCCAGGACCTGGTACATAATTACCATCCACGCGGGGTCTATGTCGGAAAGCTCTCCTTCTCCCCTATCAGAACTGAAACCAGCGCCGTGTGCATGACCGATGCTGGAATTTTCTATTAGCATAGAGGCGTACGTGAGGCCTGGAAAATGAACCAGACTGACGATCCAGTCTGTGAGAGATCGCTTTACAAAGAGATGATACAATGTCGAGGACAATGTGCGAACTGAATCTGCTGTTGTGACACCTGGAGCTGGCCGTAAAACTTTAAACAACTCTCTGAAAGTAGGACTGAATGGGTTAAAAGACTGCCTGGGAAAGACATCATTTGCAAGCAGCGTTGATTTTATCACCATCACCATCATCATATAATGTTACATTAGTTACCACGATTGACATCCCCTTACATCGGGTATTCCCATACGGGCTCAGTCCTCCGTTGCAGCAGCTATCTCAAAGTATCTCTACTCACTGTCCCAATGCGTTGGTTGTAATGTCTCCTCTTTGCCCCTCGAAGAAAATATTGACGTGTTTGCAGTGTCGTGTAATAGGGCTAGCGTTAGTGACTCGTCGCTATCGACCAGCTGGTACAGTACTGCATTGACGATACCGATCCTGTCCATGCTTCTTCCCACGTTTGTTTGTGTATTGTTTGCCAGTTGGGCGGCGCATTCATTGCTCTTACGCAGCGCGTCCTGGTTCGTATAACCAGATACATGATTTGAGGCGCGACTTTCGAATGCTGTCTACCCATACTGCACGGAGACTGCCGTTTGAGATTTTCTGTAGCAGATTAATCGAGTATGACATGACGATTACTTAAGTGTCTTTCTGTCCTGCTGCCCATGCAAGCGCTGCTGGATGCGCCGGAGATCTCCACAGTCATCATGCGCCGTGCCATGCCGTTAAACGTTGGTGGTTATGATTCACCATCTCACACTATTACGGATCAGATCTCTGTTATAATCTGATTATGACTTGTGACCATGCCATCGAAGTATTTACTTCTCTGTATTGCCTTTTGTTCTTTTCCCAATTAGTTTGCCAGTTGTCACTACGTTGTCAAATTTATTTATCCTCATACAATAATTGTAACAGGAATAATTAACAATTATGTAACAAAGTTGGTAGAAGAATCTGAGGACAAATACTACCTTCTCACCTCGAACCCAGTAACACGTCGGCTGCAGATACTTCACTGCCGTGCCATCATGAGCAGTCCATGTTGCCAAAATGATAAGAGCGCGCGCTCTCAACTTCCAGTGCGTTGATGACGAAGAGGGCATTCAGTTGGACGTAATCGTTGACCTCTAGTTCAGAAATCCATTTCAAACTACTTAAAGTAAGCTTGCCTAAAATAATCAACTTGATGTTCAGGTTAATCACAATGTCCTGTAAAGACATGCAACATAGTTTTCCTGCTGTTATGTAAGGGTTAATACCGGGGCTTTTGTCAGCAGTAAGTGTTGCTTATCCCTGCAATGTAATCGAATTCAGGTCGTTACGCACGGTTCTTTTGTGTCATATCGGTCTGCCATATAAATGTGTTTTCTCTCACAATGGTATGATGATTTCCATAGTGACAGTTTTTGCTATTATAATGATCAGCATTTGCGATTTGTTATTGCGTATTGCTAGAGTATGGTGTTACGTTTGATGTATATTAATAATTCTGTTTCATTATGTTTCTCATTTGCAACTTTGTACGCGTATAATCCCTGAAGAAATATTTAACAACTGCGGGTGTCATATTGGTTTGGTCAGAACAGAGGAAAGGCATGCAGAGAGAGAGAGAGAGAGAGAGAGAGAGAGAGAGAGAGAGAGAGAGAGAGAGAGAGAGAGAGAGAGAGGGGGGAGGGAGAGAGACACACAGAGAAACACAGAGAGATAGAGAGAGAGAGAAAGAGAGAGAGAGGGGGGGAGGGAGAGAGACACACAGAGAAACACAGAGAGATAGAGAGAGAGAGAGAGAGAGAGAGAGAGAGAGAGAGAGAGAGAGAGAGAGAGAGAGAGAGAGATGGTTTTGGAGCAGAGAAAGCATACTGTGTATTTTGGAAAAGTAAACTGTATTCATGTAAGGAGACTGTGTATTCATGTAGGGAGACTGTATTCAGGGAAAAGAACTGTGTACGCAGAGAAAGGAGACTGTACAATCAGAGAAATGTAATTGTGTATATAATGAAAGGACACTGTCACTTTAGAGAAATAAGACTGTATTTAGAGACAGGAGACTATTCATGTAAGGAGACTGTGTATTCAGGGAAAAGGAGACTGTTTTTCACGTAAAGAGACTGTTTATGCACGGAAAAGAGACTGTGTACCCAGGTACAGAGGACAGGGTTTCATTGAAATTACAGTATATTTAGGGAAAGTTGACTGCATTTAGGGAAAGGAGCCTGTTGAAGGAGCCTGTTGTATTCAGGGAAAGGAGCCTGTGTAATCAGGAAAGGAGAATGAGTGTTCAGGGAAAGGAGACTGTATATTCAGAGGCAATAGACTGTATTTAGCAAAGGAAGCTGTGTATTTAGAAACAGGAGACTGGGAAAGGAGACTGTGTCTAACGGGGTCAGATACACCCACCCATTTGAACGATATGAGCGATTGAGGTTTCGATTAGATACCTACTTGCTTCAACTTCAGCTTCAGTGCCCCAAGAGTGGGTTTAATCCCACACCGCAAGCCAGGCAAAGATAACTCAAGACTGAATGGCTATAGGATTATCACCTTGCAGAATACATATGGTAAGGCACTGGAGAAGATTGTTGCTGTTAAGCTGCAGGCATGCTTAGAAAGAGTAACAACCTACGACCAAGAGGGTTAGGGAGTTACCGGCCTGGGAAAGACACCTTGTCAAATGCTGTAACCTTTGCTGTTGTTGTTTATATAAATAAACACACATAGTATTGTTAGGCGCTCACAGAAGGAGAAGAAGAAAGTTTATGAGAGGTTCCAGGATAGACAGGAGATAATGGCAGCCTCACTGGATCTTGAGGACGTATAGAGATAAGATGTCATCTCTTAATGCATACTCTTAAGGAAATGGATGTTAGTCTCCTGGTGGTGGATTGGATAGTAGAGACCCTGTACTTTTACAGGGTTGCTTTCCACCTGGTTCCATGGAATTCAGAAGCGTGCAGTATTAACCCGGGGTTGCTTCAAGGATCAGCATCAACGCCCGTGCTATTCAATGTATAAATCACCCAAAAAAACGAGAAGTAGATTGTGAGCTTTACTAAAACACGACTACAAGAGACAAATTGGACGTTGCGGCCAAAGCCTTCGTCAGCACAGGACAATCAAATACAAACCGACACAAATCTACTTGAAACACACTATGACAATATTAAACTAATTAAAGGTATTTATCTGAATCTGTATCCTTGCTCGGAAAGACTGACACGCGTAGGGCTGTCAGTGAATTAATAAGGATTATATTAGGGATTATAATACGATTAATAACATTATTCAATGTATGCACAAGCAAGATTGCAAGCATGTAGCACCAGAGATTGGAAAGATTCTGATATTTGAGGATTGTGTGCTTGCATACAGGCAGAGGAGAGACAGGATGAAAATAAAGCAAGAGTTGCAGAAGACAGCAAACAATGTGATCGACTTGTGTACAGACTCGACCACATTGTCAAAGAACATTTCGAGCCATTAAGAATGGAGGTGGAGGCGGTCAGTGCAGCTTTCCGCTGGATGGAGAACACGATAACACACACATCGTAATTGTAACTGACTCAGAAAGCATGCTGAGGAGGGTGAGGACAGGCAGGCTTCGTGCAGAGTGGCTTGCTTCCCTTCGGAGGTCACGGGTAGCAAGCATCGTGTGGATCTTTTCTCCGGGGCATGCCGGTGTGCTGGGGAATGAACAGGCGGACAGATTGGCTGGCTCTGCAAAACTTGGTGGAGTATTGATGCATGATAAAGAAGATGTGGTTGCGGCCTTGTGGGAGCACGTGTACACCTCGGAGGAGCAAATGGATCACCATGTTGGCAAGAATGCGACAGCGAGGAGTGACGAGGGGTTCTAGCCGACGCTCGACGCTCAGAGGAAAGGCGAGACGGACATATAATCAGATTGTTCCATCCATCCATCATGTGCCATGCCGGTAAGCGTGGGCGGTCATGTTCTGCCATCTCACTCGATCAACAGAGTCGTGGATCAGTTCCGTGTTTCTGTCTCGACCATGCCACAAGGCCAAGCCATCCAGATACTTGTTTCTAGGTCTTCCCCTTGGTCTGTTCCCCTCGATCTTACCAGCTGTCACCAAGTTCTCCAAATCATTTCTTCTCATAACATGCCCAAAAAATTGTGACTGTCTACGTCTAATGTCTCTGATCAGTTTACGATCTTCATTTGTTTCTTGAAGGACTTCTTCATTGGTCTTTCTGGCTGTCCATGGTATTCTTTGCATTTTCCTCAGAAACCACATTTCTACAGCCATCAGATGTTTTTCAGCCTGGCTGCTCATTGTCCAAGCTTCACATCCATATAAAAGTACAGGTTCAATGTAGCATCTCAACACTCTTTTTCTCGTTTCAATTGACATCTTTTTATTGGTCAGTATGTTTTTCATCTTGCTAAAGGCTACTTTTGCCAGTGGCGATTCTTGTTCTAATCTCTTCAAGGCATCTCCCATCAGATGTTATTACTGTTTACTGTAACAAATCAGATTGTTACTGGTACTATTAGTGTTGGAACTCTTCGCTGGCTGCTGAGGATGGGGACGGAGCGCCTATGGGAATGCCCCGAATGCGGTGATGTCGGTTCCTAAATCAATCAATCAATCTGACTATATACAGGATTGCCGGTCGAAGGGGTTACGGATGCTGTTCGTAATCCCGTATACCCACGTACGAAACACAGCTACGCAAGATTCGGCAGCGGATCACGTTGCGTCGGTTTCTTACGGAAAGGTATGTGAGCCGGTCGTTCAGAAAGCAATGGCAGACTACTGAACGTAAAACTTGCCAAGACTTCAACAGAAGCTGAAAAATGATGGTGTTGACTGCAATGTCCTGTAAATAGGATATGCAAAATAAAAAAAAAATATATACCGAATTAGCCACCTCCGTGGTGTAGGAGTTACAGACGCAGTTGGTAATCCCGCATACCACTTTCGAAACATATCTCCGGGTGATTTGGCAGCAGACCGCCTTGCGTTGGTTTTTGTGAAAGGGTATGGGTGCCGGTCGTTCAGAAAGCAATGAAAAACTATTGAACGTAAACTTGCGCAGGAATCACGAACAACTAAAAAATGCTGGGGTTGACTGCTACGTCCTGTACAGGATATGCACCTATCTTTAAAATAAATAAAAAAACAACCATTACTGGATTATATCCAGGACAGCAACAACTACCGCCCGAAATAGAATTCAGTAGACTCTAACAAAGCAACTTGGTGATTTGAAATATGCCGACGACATTGAACTCCTGTCACATACACGTAATCAAATGCTTGAAGAGAGGACACAACAATTAGGACTAAACATGCGCAGATGAAATATTCTTATACAAAGATAACGAGATTAAACCAAGCAAATAACAAACGGATTTCCCTTGGTGAACCCCCACTTCATGAGTCGGAATCATACATCTATTTGGGAAGCAATGTGGAAAGAAATGAAGAAACAGATCATCATCATCATCATCATCATCATCATCATCATCAGCATCATCATCATCCAGTGCCTTGCCGGCTGGCGTGTGCAATCATGCCTCTCCACAAATTACGATCTCCGACATCACGGATCAGTTCATGTGTTGACTCCCTTCTGTGCTACGACACAAGACAATAATCTTTTCATACTGTCTTTCTTTATCTCTCTTTCCGCAAATCTGTCAAAATTAAAAAAAAATCAAAAACAAAAAAACAAGAGAAGTTTTCATAGCACTAGGGGATTTGTGGAAGACAGAGGAAGTTCACCAAACTTAGAATGTTTAACCCTAATATTAAATCAGTGCTATTGCCTGAGACATGGCGAACAACTGAAAGAATGATAAACTACAAACATCGACTTATTGACGTCAGTACGGAATAGTGGGACTAAATTGGCATGACGGAATCACCAACGTTGAGCTTACGGAGAGAACCAAATAAATCCCAGTGAACCAAGAAGTTGGGAAAAGACATGGCACTGGATAAAACACACACTGAGAAAGCATGAGGATAATATAACTAGACACGCTTTTGCCTGGAAGTGAAATAGCTGGAGAATTAAAAACGCTTGGAGAAGAAAATTACGGTCAGAGATGAATGAGTAATATCGGGAAGATTTGGGCGGAGCGACAAGAGATAGCCACAGATAGAACGGTTTGGCGTGGTTTGGTTGAGGACTGTCGTTTCAATGCTGTATACAGGACAGAAGGAGAAGAAGATGTCGCCGTGGTGAAGCTGTTAAACCGTCTGCCTTGTTTTCAGAAGGTCGTGGGTTCATCTTCAGACTCAGTCATCCGGTTCACACTAAGTCATTCGGTTCACACTCAGTCATTCGGTTCACACTCAGTCATTCGGTTCACGAGTGAAATTTTGTTTTGGAGACCCCTGGTGGTAGTGGTGGGGAAGGGGGCGATGGGTGGGGTCATGTTGGGGGGGGGGGGGGGGGGGGGAGGGGGGAGGTCGTGACCGGAAGCGTAGAGTTTGTGCTCTGTGTGAGGTGTTCGGCCGGCCGCTAGCTGCTCTGCCGAGAGAGAGAGAGACTGTTTAGATGGAGAAAACTCCGGTGCAATGAAAGACATGATCAGGGCTGCACGGAATAGCTAAGGTTTTGGGGGCTTGGGGGGGGGGGGAGTTGTTTGAGGGCCTATGTCTAAATGCTGGATACAAGATACGAGGAGGCTTCAAATGAACCTCAAATTTGTGTGCGTGCGTGTGCATGCGTGCGTGCGTGCGTGCGCGCGCGCGCGCGTGTGTGTGTGTGTGTGTGAATATATTCTTAAATGAAAAGTAAAGACCAAATGTATCATTTTGCGATGTAGTCACCACTGCGTTCAACGCACATCCTTCTGCGCCGATACAGTGCTTGGAGTCTTGTAGAAAACATTCTCTGGGGTCATTACTCGGTGTGCCTGACCTGGCCGTGAACATTCTGTCACAGAAGTCACGCCGTTATGAAACTTCCTACTCCACTCATACACTTGCTGGACTGACAGGCATGCATCATCTTAAGGGACCTTCACTCGCCCTATGAATTTTTATAGGTTTCACCCGTTTACTGATAACAGAACGCTGATCCACTTTTTTTACATTCACTCACGCTCAGATGGCGGCCTCTACAATGCTCAGAGATTGAAGGCTAAGACCAAAATTAGGAGGGTACTGATCAGAGAGTTGCTTTTTGCAGATGATGCTGCAGTTACGACCCACTCTGAGGAAGAATTGCAATGTCTACTATCTGCATTCTCGAATGCTTGTTCTGAATTTGGTTTAACAATTAGCAAAAAGAAGACACAGATTATGTCACAAGGTGCACATGAGGTACCATCAATCTTTATTGACGACGCCGAACTAGAGATAGTAGACCATTTTACATATCTAGGATCAGTGGTAAATAGCAAATTATCCCTAGATCAGGAAATCAACATCCGGATTGGTAAGGCAGCAACAACAATGAACAGGTTAAGAAAAAGAGTCTGGGAGAACAGGAAGCTTACTGCCAAAACAAAAGTCCTTGTCTATCAAGCCTGTGTCCTTAGTACTCTTCTCTATGGCAGTGAAACCTGGACAACTTACTCACACCAAGAGAACAATTTAAACAGCTTTCATATGCGGTGTCTGCGAAGAATTCTTGGTATTAAGTGGCAAGACAAAATCACAAATACTGAAGTATTGGAAAGATCAGGTTGTGTGACAGTTTATTCCATGCTCAGTTTTCGTAGACTTAGATGGATAGGACATCTTAGGAGGATGGATGATGGTAGAATACCAAAGGATATCTTTTTTGGTGAATTACAGATGGGTAAGAGATCTCAGGGTCGGCCTCTACTACGATACAAAGATGTGTGTAAGCGGGACATGATTGATACAGGCATTGATAATGCACATTGGGAGCAAGTCGCCGCTGAACGTGTTGCATGGAGGGCAAATATCAGAAATGGAATAAAGTCAAAGGAGAAAATTATTGCAGAAAAGTCACACACCAAGCGTTTGAGACGTAAGATGGTGCATGATGGTGGAAATGACCACGTGTTCACATGCACCCACTGTGAACGGACATTTACAGCGCAAATTGGCCTTATCAGTCACACTCGCTACCGCCATAGTTAAAAGTTATTATGCCTTTTTAAAGCACAAACTATCGTCTGTCAAGACGGCAAGGTGCCAATGGAAAAAATGGATCCACTTTGATGCTTGTCAGCATCCAGGCGGCCATATTTCAACCGTCCTTATGACCTCACCGTGGTCGTCTGCATCGTGATATCAGATGCTAAACACTCTTAACATTCTCAACATCAACATTGAAAAGTTACAAGACAATGGCGTGGTTACTGTAATTTATATCACACTTTTAAGGTTTTCATTTTAAGCCCCCTAGTAAAAGAAAAAGTTTGAAATCAATCCTCCCGCCTCTCTTATATATGCTTTACATTACTTTCTATTTTATTCAACGGAGTCTCCACTTTACAGTCTGATTTATGCCTTGCTAGACATCTTTGTGTCTGTTTCTTTCTGTTTTTACAAAATGCTGTAGTTGGTGGTTCTCGTTGTCTTTCGATTTTCCTTTTCCATTTTGTATGTTTATCAGTTTTGTTTATTACTTCCATAAAATTGTTTATGGAAAGCGATAGAGGTAAATGCTGTGATTAGGTTGAGAATTCTGCAGGAAATTATCTATAATCTGAGGCTGTCTGACAGTTAGGTTATTGGCATGATGTCTTTGCTTCAAGTTATGTTTTCCTTCCAAATTAAGAAAGCTACACTACTTGTGGGAATGACAACATGAGTATTGTCGCTGTTTTATTGTTCTTGTCTGAGTGTTCTTTATTCTTGTTAGACAGATCAGGCATACTCTATTTCCATTCTTTTCTCAGTCTCTCTCTCTCTCTCTCTCTCTCTCTCTCTCTCTCTCTCTCTCTCTCTCTCTCTCTCTCTCTCTCTCTCTCTCTCTCTCTTTATCACTCTCACTCTCTCTCTTGATAGGTGTGTGTGTGTGTATTGTGTATATGTGTGTGTGTGTTTATATGGTCGTATGTGTGTTTGTATGTGTGTGTACATGTATGCGTATGTATATGTATGTGTGTATGTGCGTGCATGTGTGTTTGTGTGTATGTATGTTTGTGTGTATGTATGTATGCGTGTGCATGAGTGCGTATGTATGTATGTATGTATTCGTACATGTGTGTATGTATACGTGTATATATGTGTGTGTATCTGTGTGTTTGTGTGTGTATGTGTGCAATATGTGCGTGTGTGTGTAAGTGTGTGTGTGTATGTTCGTGTATGTATGTGTACACGTTTGTGTGGGTATGTGTGCATGCATGCAGTGTATGCAGTGTATGCGAGGGAATGTGTATTTGTATGTTATTAAGTGAGTGCATAACTGTGAGATTTTGTGCAAATGGTGTAAGTATGTATGCAGTTATGTATGTGTACGTGTGTCAGCCTGTCTCATAACATGATAATATGCATTGGTTATGTTTATAAAATCCATTTGACAATGTTCTTTTCCTATGTGAATGTAACATGCACAATTGGTGAATGAAAGATGAGTGATTGGAGGAGCCGAATGTAAGACAGGCCTGAGTGCCCAATGTGTTACCCTTTGAAAATAAAGTTCGTTCGATCTCTCTCTTTTTCTCTCTATATCTATCTGTTTCCCATTGTCCATCCCTCTCTCGTTCTCCCAACGTTACCCCCACTGTTTTTCTTTCACTATAACTCTCTTCATTACCCGCTGATTCTTACTGTCGCTCTCTCCGTCTCTCACTCTAACTATTTCAGTGTCTCCTACTCTCGACTCTCTCTCTTCTCTCTCTCTCTCTCTCTCTCTCTCTCTCTCTCTCTCTCTCTCTCTTCTCTTCTCTCTCTCTCCCTCCTAGTATGTCTCTCTATCTAGCCCCATCGTTTGTTCTCATTCAGTTTCCTAAATCCATCTTTCCCCTCCACTCTCGCCGTCTTTCTGACTCTCACTCTCTTCTTTTTCTGTAAATACATTCGACTCCTTTCTCTGTATACCCATTTTAACATGTGTTTTGTGTGTCTTCCACAATCTAGCAATCAGTAGATCACATGCGTTGTGTTGTGTCTCCCTCACAATTTGCTGCTCCACTGCCTGCCATTCATCTGAACCTGTTGTCTGATATGTGTATGTGTGTGTGTGTGTGTATGAGTATGTAAAAAAATGGGGAGGGGAAGGGGGTGGTGGTTATCGTTTCAGTCGTCAGCTTGTGGATCAAAGACCCACACTGGGAGTTTTAAGTCACGTTCAGGGGTGCACAGTTTGTGCGCCTGCGCATGATGTGTGCACGTGCATCTGATGATCGTCTTCTGTGAGTGATAAGTTGAAGATAAGACTGGTCGTGGGCTTTGTTCTGTTGTCAGTCGGCATGCCTGGCTGTGTGTGTCTCTATCTGTCTGCCAGTCTGTATGTCTCCCTTTCTTTCTCTGTATGTTTCTGTTTGTCTCTCTCTATCACTATCTCTATCACTATCTCTCTCTCTGTCTCTGTCACTGTCTCCGTTCGTCCGTCCGCACGCCTACCTACCTACCTACCTACCCATATCTCTATCTTTGCACGCCACCCTGCCTGCCTGTCTGTCCATCCGTCCGTTCATCCATCCATCCATCCATCAATCCATCCATCATCCATCCATCCATCCATCATCCATCCATCCATCATCCATCCATCCATCCATCCATCCATTCGTTCATCCATCCATCTGTTCATCCATCCATCCACCCATCCATCTATCCGTTCATCCATTCATCCATCCATTCATCCATCCATCCATCCGTCCGTCCGTCCATCCACCCGTCCATCCATCCATCCGTCCGTCCGTCCATCCATCCATCCATCCATCCATCCATCCATCCATCCATCCACCCATCCATATATCCATCCAATTATCTACCTGTCTAGCTACACATCCCTCTCCGTCTCTCTAAATCCATTTGTGTACACCTGTCTGTCTCTCTGTGAACACACACTTTCTTGCTTGAAATCTGTTCTCCGACCATAGATCCTTTCCCAGAATGCACAGTCTTTTTACCCTGAATACAGTCTTCTTACCCTAAATACAGTCTCCTTACCCAGCATACTGAGTACAGTCTCTGTTCACTGAATACAGTCTCCTTACCCTGAAAATAATCTCCGTATCCTGAATATAATCTCCTTACCCTGAATATAATCTCCTTACCCTGAATATAGTTTCCTTGATCTGAATATAATCTATTTACACAGTCTACTTTCTCTGAATAGAGTCTCTTTTCCATAAATACGGTCTCCTTACCCCGAATACACCTTTCTCTGAACACACAGTCAAGTTTCTATAAATACATTTCTTCGATTAAATACAGTCTACTTTCTCTGAATACATTCTGTCTTCTATAAATACAGTCTCATATCCCTTAATACAGTCTCCTTGCCCTAAATAAGTCTCATTACCCTGAATACAGTCTCCTTATACTAAATACAATCTCCTTACTCTAAATACAGTCTCTTTTCCATAAATACATTTCCGTACAATAAATACAGTCTCCTTAACATGAATAGAGTCTCCTTACCCTGAATAAAGTTTCCAATGCCTCGATACACGATCTGTTTGATTGGATGCGGTCTCCTTTGTCTGAATACACGTCTCTTTTCAATAAATACGCAGTTTCATTTCCCAGAATAGAGTCTCAATTCCCTGCATATACAGATATTTAACTTCTCTACTTTCTCGTATTTATTCCTTTCCGCCTTCTTCAATTCATCTTCTATGTGTTGGTGTGTCTGTCGTAGTTTCTGTAATTATTTGTTTTTGTCTTAAGTGAATATAATGTCTGTCATTTCAGTCTTAAGTTATCTTATGTGTTTATTTTCAGTCTTAAGTGAATCCAATGTCAGTAGTTTCTGTCTTAGGTGAATCTGATATGTGTAGTTTTGGCCTTAAGTTTTTTAATGTCTGTAGTTTATGTCTTAAGTTAATCTAATATCTGTAGTTTAAGTATTAAGTGAATCTAATATATGTAGTTTCTCTCTTAAGTGAATCCCGTGTCTTTAGTTTCTGTCTTAATTGAATCACATATCTGTAGTTTCTACCTTAAGTTATCTAATGTCTGTAGTTTCTGCCTTAAATTATCTAATGTCTGTAGTTTCTGATTTAAGTTATCTAATGTCTGTTGTTTCCTTCTTAAGAGAAGCTAATGGCTGTACTTTCTGTCCGGTTGCTGCGAACATGCATGTATATTTGTTGACATTTATTTACATCCGGCTGTTATTATTATTCCATGTAATGAGAATAACCGTTTAATGTTGCAACGAACTTTCCAACTGAAAACAAAACGGTGATTTGTAAACAGTTGCAATCCGAAAATAAATGATAATTATAATTACAACAGACAGTGAACAGAGACTGCTTAGTTGTGAATAACAGAAAAACAACAAAAACACCGATAATCACGCAGGAAAACATGTTTTCCCAAATGCAATCATCAAAGTGAAAAGAATCAATGTTTAAACAACGTCAAAATATTTAACTAATTTATTACCGAAGGATAATATATCGTCAAAAGTGAATAACCATTTTTAACGAAGGACGTAATGTCGGCGTACTAGGGTCATCGTGTTATTTGTTCCGTTTCGAGGTACCTTCCGCAATTGTGGCGAGAGACAGACATTGTTGGAGATCCATTGCAGCCAACCTTCATTGTGCAGACGGCACCTGATTGATTGACTGAATGCAAAATGAATAGAAATGTTCATTATACTACTTGTTCATTTGATTGTGGTCTTTGTTTGGTCCAACCCTACTTTTTTTTGGTAAATAACTACAGCAGTTGGAACATGTATCGAGGGAGTAAAATGTAGACTAAGCTTAGTTGAATATTCTTTACAAGATGGGGGATGAGTGGTCTCGAGGTATGGTGTCTGCCTCGAGTGCTGGAGGTCCCGGGTTCAGGCCCCGGTGAGGACCAGGATTTATTTTAAAAATCCACCGGGACTTCCAGTAATTTCCCCTGGTCTCTGGGTAGTGAGATCGGCCGCCCGTGTGTATTGTTGCGCACGTAAAAAATCCCTTGGCAGTTGGAAATCGAAAAAGAGTAGCCTAACGGCGCTGCCCGGGCAAAATTTCGAGTTAAAAATCTACCCAAAGCATTTCAGGATCCACGCCGATGCAACGGAGTTCGTGCACTGAGCTGAGTTTCTCCAAACTCAGGTTTGAGTTAGGAGGGAAAACGGAGCACTTATGGGTTAAGCCGTGTGCCGTGATGTTGATCCAACGACTAAAACTAAAACTAAATCTTTACAAGACGTCACCGTTAACCTAAACATTTTTGTTTGTTTGTGATTTACTGGTAAAATTCATGTTTAGTAGTCTCCATTGTTTTCTGAACCACCGATGCTCATAACATCGTGTGAAAACCAGAGCAAGAGGGTCTGCGTTCAAATCGCCTGCAGCTGTGTTTCGAACGCGTCGGCTAGATATAGAATAGACCAAGCAAAGGCAGAAGTTCAACAGAAGAATATTTTCTGCAATTTGTCTTTGTCAATGTTGGTGGGCGAAAAGTTCTTAATTTATAATGCGTCAATCGTGATATACGGAAGCAAATCAAGGACAATTGGCAAACAAATTAGGAATTATATTGAAGCTGGGGATATGTGGTTTAATAGGAGAATGACGACTGTGGAGAGAGAGAGAGAGAGAGAGAGAGAGAGAGAGAGAGAGAGAGAGAGAGAGAGAGAGAGAGAGAGAGATGGGAGAGAGAGAGTGCGTTGGAGAAAGGGAGTGGATATCGAGGGATATACAGGAACGCGAATAAGAGAGAGTGAGAGATTATGAAAGAGAGAAAGAAAGAGAGAGAGAGAGAGAGAGAGAGAGAGAGAGAGAGAGAGAGAGTGCGTTGGAGAAAGGGAATGGATATCGAGGGATATACAGGAACGCGAATAAGAGAGAGTGAGAGATTATGAAAGAGAGAAAGAGAGAGAGAGAGAGAGAGAGAGAGAGAGAGAGAGAGAGAGAGAGAGAGAGAGAGAGGAGACTTTGATAGAGAGAGGGAGAGAGAAGGAGATGAGAGATCGAGATCGAGAGTGAGAGAGCAAGAGAGAGGAGAAGAGTAAAGAAGAGGAGAGATAGACGAGACAGAAGTGAATAAGAGCAAGACATATGAGAGCGAGAGATAGAGGGGAACTGAAGGAGAGAAGGAGAGGAAACAGAGTCAGAAATTGGGAGATATTAAAAAAAAAAAACAGACAGAGAGAGCGAGAGATGATAGAAAGAAGGAGACAGATGGGAAGAGAGTAGAGGAGGAGAAAGAGGGAAAGGAAAGGACGAGAAGGGGGGAGAAATGGTGAAGGAAGAGAAAAGGAGAGAGATATGGAGCGACAGAGGAGGAGAGAAGTGAGAGACAACGAGAGAAAAGAGAGGAGAAAGATATAGAGCGACAGAGAGTGGGAGAGAGGGAGTTAGGGAGAAAGATAGGAAGAGAGAGAAAGAATGAGAGTGCAAGAGAGAAAGAGAATGTGAGGGTACACGTAAAAGAGAGAGAGAGAGAGAGAGAGAGAGAGCAGAAAGAACGACAGATAAAAGAGAAATACATAAGCAAGAGACAGACAGACAGACAGACAGACAGACAGACAGACAGACAGAGATTGACAGAGATAGACAGAGGTGGAGAGATAGACAGAGGTAGAGATAGGTAGAGAGAGGTAGGGAGGGAGTTAGGGAGTTAGGAAGGTAGTAAGAGAGAGTTAGAGAGATAGTGAAAGAGATAGAGATAGAGTGATATACATATATATATATATATATATATATATATAGAGAGAGAGAGAGAGGTGGTAGGAGAGCAAATAATTAGATGTCTAAATGGAACACGGTGTGCAGAAAATATAACTGCATCAAATGGCACGGAACTAATTCAAATATTAAGATAACTTGCTTGTTTCGTTTCACAAATTTCTGCGTTGTTATGCACATACATACTCACATTCTTTATTGTTACAAACCAAAACACATTTTTTTTTATCAGACATGTCTTTTATGTAAACTTGTTCTCATTCATGTTTTCAATTTTGTTTCCTGTCTGTCTGTCTGTCTGTCTGTCTGTCTGTCTGTCTGTCTGTCTGTCTGTCTGTCTGTCTGACTGTCTGTCTGTCTGTCTGTCTGTCTGTCAGTCTGTCTGTCTTCTCCTTCTCCTCCTCCTCCTTCTTCTTCTTCTCCTCCTCCTCCTCCTCCTCCTTTTCATCCTCTTGAAAATTCTCCTCCTTTTCCTCCTCCTTCTTCTCTTCTTCTTTTTCTTCTTCTCCTCCTCCTCCTTCTCCTCCTCCTTTTTCTTTTTCTTCTTCTTCTTTTTCTTTTTCTTCTTTTTCTGTTCTTGCTACTGCTGCTGCTCCTCCTTCTCCGCCTCTCCCTCTTCCTCCATCTTCATGTTTTTCTCCACCTCCTGCTCCTCCTCCTTCCAACTTCATTTCCTTCTGCTTCTCTACCTCCTACTCTTCCTGATCCTCCACCTCCTCCCCCTCCTTCCTTCTTGTGCTGCTGCTCCTCCGCCGCCTCTTCCTTTTCCTCCCCTTCATTCTTCTGTTCTTGCCCCTTCTCCTCCACTTCAAGCTCCTCCACCTCCTTCTACTACTTCTTCGCCTGCTGGTGCTCCTCCGCCTCTTCTCCCCCACGTCCTCTCCCTCCTCCTGCTCCCTCTACTTCACAAGCCTGGTCTGAAGCAAGCATCGGCGACCATGACTTTCCAACCCGTTCTGCCTTCTGATGTTCTGTTATAGCACAGCGGTCAGATGTATATCGACGTGGCTATGCATAAAATTTGGTGGAACTGCGGTAAAGCTGTGAAAGTTTAAACAATATATAATGACACAAAGTAGTGCAGCTTTACATAACAGAGTTACGACACATACAGAACGTTGCGGCGGTTAGCCTTCATCAGCAAACAAACACATTCACAAACACAACATACAGTCAAGGAGAACTCCTGTGACTACATTAGAAGGTGATGACAGGACGAGAGGAACAAATGCATGGAAAAATGGAAGCAATGAAGAGGAAATGAGAATTGACAAAATGTTAATTGAAAAGAATGTTAGTCGAAGAAAATGTTTAATAGAAAAACTGTTTATAGAGAAAAGAAACAAACTGTATACTCACCTCACGTACGGACCTGTGAATGTTTACGGAAATCTCAGGTGTATTTTTATAACGGTGCTGGATGTTACGGTACAGTGAACACATAGAAAGAAGGGGGCGGGGTAGGAGGCGTGTAAGATTGACCACGGCTCCATTGTGTTGTTGGTCTGGGTGGACTGGTGTGCAGGAACACGCGTACTACATAGACACACTTCAACAGACAAAATGCTAGTGTATGTGGACATGCAAGAAGAGAGAGAGGGAGAGAGAGAGAGAGAGAGAGAGAGAGAGAGAGAGAGAGAGAGAGAGGAGAGCGAGAGAGAGACAGACAGAGAGAGACAGAGAGAGGAAAAGTGCCTGCGACCTACCACATGGGGTATATTGTAACCTACGAAATAGTCAGTATGGTTGCTAGTCATACAACGCGCTTCGAGGGGCTCCGGAACAGCTTGGCTACATAGACTATTCAACCATGTTTGGGTAGAACAACAGACACCACGAGACTGGGGAAACGCCATAATTATCCCAATTTGGAAAAACAAAGGCAGCAAAAGAGATTGCACACAATACAGAGGCATACTGGGAAAATATTTTGCAAAATTCTTGAAAAAAGATTACGAACTACTTTAGAACTCCAGCTAAGCGAAACGCAGCTTGGATTTAGGAAAAACAAAGGATGCACAGACGCCATTTTTGCTCTTAGACAACTTATAGAAAAATCAATTGAATTCAATGAAACACTCTACTTAGCCTTTGTCGACCAAGAAAAGGCATTTGATAGGGTAGATAGAAACAAGCTGTGGGAAATCCTTAAACAATATGGAGTGAGTACACATCTAACAAACCTATGTAGAAGTTTATACAACAACAGTGAATGCATAGTGAGAGCAACTGGAGAACACACTCCCGTTTGTTGCCGGGGCCCATAAGGGAAGCAAAGAATAGCAACACTGTAGCCAACCACGCATGTCGTAAGAGGCGACTAAGGAGGCTTGATGGTTCCGTCGCCCTGCTACTGAGTGAGTGCGTGGCGCGACACTGTGAGCTGTGAGTTTCGTGTGGAGTGCTTTTGAATCTGCCCAAGTTTTTATTTTTGGAATGTGACTGCATGTTCGGAGCGATGACAGGTGGCTATGTCCCAGAGTTTACCAGTTTTTGCCTTATGCAGAAATGCGTGGCTGCTGGGCTTCTGGTTGACTGCCACTGCCGTCGGTGATGAACTGTATGTTCGTGGACTGTGTAGGTGAACATCTAGGAAACATCCAGATAGGAAAATGACTGCCGATTCCATCAGAGATGAATTGGGTGTTTCGTGGGGGACTGGTGTGTTGACATTCTGGCGGCGGCATTGTGCACAGTGTATCTGTGCGGGCTGTTGTTTGTCGAGACTCCTGTCTTTTCCACTTTTCACATTGGGCAGTGGGGAGCGTTTTGTGTGATATTCACTGGCACAGGAACGGAGCATAATGGGGACGACCCGTTGCTGTGAAGTTGGAACTGCGACTAACTAACTAACTAACTGGAGAACACTCAGAACCCTTCACCATAAGATCTGGAGTACGACAAGGTTGTGTCCTGTCCCCTCTCTTGTTCATAACATATATAGACAACATATGTAAAGAAACCAGCCAAGCAGAGACAGCAAGAATACCGCATGACGAGAACACAGAAGAACCATCTGCAAATCTAACCATTAGAGAACTCCTGTTTGCGGACTACCAAGCACTAATAGCAAAGTCAGAAGCTGAATTACAAGACCACATGAATAGTCTAAACGAAATGTGTAGGGAAAATAACATGAAAATTAGCACAAGCAAAACAGAGGTAATGACTATAACTAAAGAAGAACAAACAGCAACAATTCACCTAAACGAACATCCCTTGAAACAAGTAAAGAGTTTCAAGTACCTAGGAAGTATAATATCATCAAATGGCAGATCAGAAGACGAGATCGAAAATAGGTGCAATAAGGCAAATCAACTCATTGGACAAATGGCACCAATATTAAAGAACAAACATGTATCAATAACTACTAAGAAAGCACTTTACAACACAATCTTCCTACCAACTCTATGCTACCAATGCCAAACCTGGACAATGACAGAAAAAGAGAAAAGAAAAATCACAACAACAGAAATGAGGTTCCTGAGAAGAATACTCAACGTATCAAGAAGAGATAAGATCAGAAATGAAGAAATCAGGACTAAAGTGGGGGTTAAAGCTGCTCTAGATTTTATTAGAAAGCAGCAAGTCAAATGGTTTGGCCATGCAAGTAGGCTACCAGTCAACAGCATGCCACAACAAGCAATGATGTACAGACCAGATGGAAACAGAGGAAGAGGCCGACCACGTAAACGTTGGACGGAGGGAATAACAGAATCCATGGGAATGTCGATATACGAAGCCCATAACCGGGCAATCTCACGAAGTTTATACTTCACCTCGACACCGCAAGGTACAAGAGGAACATGATGAGATGAGATGAGATGAGACAATGGTGATTCTTGTTCTAATCTCTTCAAGGCATCTCCAATCAGATGTTATGACTGTTCCGAGCCTAAAATAGCATCCAGGAAATATTCCTGGAAGTATAGGCGCCGGTGTTACATCCTCTACAATAACCATCGTGAGTCTATTATACTATGTATATTTTGGTATATGATGCTAATACAAGGAGGATGAGTGGTCCCGAGTGCTGGAGATCCCGGGTTCAAGCCCCGGTGAGGACCAGGAGTTTTTTCACGTGGACTTCTAGTAACAAAATTTCCCCTGGTCTCCCCCTGGTAGTGAGATCGGACGCCAGTGTGAATTATTGCGAACGTAAAATATCCTTTAGCAGTTGGAAATAGAAAAAAGAGCTGCCCGGGCAAAATTTCGAGTTAAAAATCTACCCAAAGTATTTCAGGATCCTCGCCGCTGATACTAAGTTCGTGCACTGAGCTGAGATTCTCCGAACTCAGGCTTGAGTTAGGAGTAGAATGGAGCACTTATGGGTTACACCCGTGTGTCGTGATGTTGATCCCTCGACTAAACTAAACTAAACTAAACCAAACTAAACTAAACTAAACTAAACTAAACTAGAACCACCGTGAGCCGATTGTACAATGTATATTTTGGTTTATGATGCTAATACAACATTTTATGACTTATGGGTACTATGCGGTCAACCTCATGCAAGCCGCCTTCATATCCCAAGAAATGTTCTGTTATCCATTTCAGGCTGTTTCAACCTGAAAGCATAAATCAATGAAAATAAATCCCGCATGATCAGCATGCCGAGAGAAAAACGTGCTATCTGCTCCGCCACCACATCTGTG
>JACEFZ010012716.1:80000-114354 GCA_014155875.1 Cepaea nemoralis
GTTCACACTTTAAACAGAGGATAGACCACGGTGTCTGATGTGGTCACGCCTGCTGAGGAGTTCACACTTTAAACAGAGGATAGACCAAGGTGTCTGATGTGGTCACGCCTGCTGAGAAGTTCACACTTTAAACAGAGGATAGACCACGGTGTCTGATGTGATGATGCCTGCTGAGAAGTTCACACTTTAAACAGAGGATAGACCACGGTGTCGGATGTGATGATGCCTGCTGAGAAGTTCACACTTTAAACAGAGGATAGACCACGGTGTCGGATGTGGTCACGCCTGCTGAGGAGTTCACATTTTAAACAGAGGACAGACCACGGTGTCGGATGTGATGATGCCTACTGTGGAGTTCACACTTTACACAGAAGATAGACCATGGTGTTAGATGTGATCACGCCTGCTGAGGAGTTGACACTTTAAACAGAAATCTCCAGAAGCAGTTTCCTGTTATTTCTCAATGATGTGACAGTGTCATCGTATTTTGTAGGCCTAAATGCACGGAGGAATAGACGAGACCAAGCGTCTATTTCTCGTCCGAGAGTGCTAATAATATTATCAACACGATCACCTGTCAATCTCAATAACTCATCCGCTTCAAAATTTGATAGCAGCAAGTAATTCCCCAGGATAATGGTAGATAACCAGCACCCAAGTCACGCACTCACCACTTAGCGAACTCGTGAGCAGGCTCGGAAAATTGTTTTGCTTACATACTCGTATAGGAAGTTGTTGACTTTAGCTTAGCGAAGAACCGACATCAGAGCACTCGGGACATTCCCAGACTCGGCTCATCCTGATCTTGTCGGCGAAGAGCCCCAATAATAATAGTACCAGCTGCAGTCTGATTACGTGTCCTATGCGCCTTTGATCGGAGTATTGAGTGTCGGCCAGATTCTCTGGTTACTCCTTGCCACACGCTTCTCTCCAGGACATGATGCATTATCTGTTCTTCAACCTGCATCAACAAGCTCAATTTGGCTGCTAATTTATTTGGATTTATTCATACTGACGTCTGAAAGTAGTAAGGAAGGAAGAAAGAACGGACGGACAGACGGAAGAAAGGAAGGAAGGCTGACAGGAGAAGGTGGCAGAAGCAGGAGGAGAAAGTGCTAGCCCATTTTAAACCACAACATATGAGTTGAAGTGCTTAGTTCCTTTCCTCGACCCTTCCTTGCCGGACATTTGTGAAAATTGGCTAGTACCTGTTGTTATGAGGCTAGAACTGTAGCAGTGTTGAAAAGCATCATCCTTTGCTATGTGGACAATGAGCAGACAAGCTGAAAAAATCTGATAGCAGTGAAAATGTGGTTTCTGAGAAAATGCAAATAATACCATGGACAAACAGAAAAACAAATGACCAAGTCTCACAAGAATCAAATGGCAACTGTCAACTGATTAAAGAAATTAGACATAGACAGTCAACATATCACTTTGTGACAAGTCATCAAGATTTAGGGGAAAAGAACAAGGTGAAGGCAGGAAAGTAAACACCTATATGGCTTGGCCACGTGGCATGGTCGAGACAAGAAGACTGAGCTGATCCACGACTCTGGTGATCGTGTGAGATGGCGAAACATGACCGCCTACGCTTATCGGCATGGCACATGATGATGATGAAGAAATCTTGTGGATAGACAAGAACAAATCACTTCAACGCCCGTCTACTGGCTGATTGACCTAATGAATGCATGAACCGCCAGAAGAATTACAGTGCCCACTAACACGGAGAATCAACAGAAGTGGCAAGAAATGGCAAGTGGCATAATGGATTTGGTGCAGTAGTAAAATGAACGGAGTATAGTGGGCTGGTTTAAGAGATTAATGTTAGCGTGTTGGAAGACATTAGCATAAAGGTGGGACTTTTTTTTAGAGGGGTGGCAGAGAATTATGGCGTGGCTGGGCCATAACTTTGGCATGGAAAACACATGACGGAGAGTATTGTTCGCATTCATTCCCTCGTCCGGCGGAGCATCAAGCCCTCAAACACTTTACGTTCCTTGTAGATTTATTCATGGTTGATAGTTTGTTCATGATTGGTTTATGATTTGTTCATTATTGATTCACTATTGGTTCATAATTTGTTCATAATTTGTTAATGATTTATTCATGGTTTGCACATAATTGGTTTATAGTTTGTTCAAGATTCCTTCTTGATTGGTACATGAATTGTTCATGATTGGTTCATGATTTGTTCATGATTATTTTTTTTTTCCTTGATTGGTTCAACATTTGTTTTATGATTAGTTCATAATTTGTTCATGATTGGTTCAATATTTGGTCATGATTTATTCAGAATTTATTCATGCATCGTTCATGATTTGTCCATGCTTGCTTCATGCTTGGTTAATGAATTGTTCATGATTTGTTTCATGATTTGTTCATGCTTACGTCATGATTGGTTAATAAATTGTTCATGATTGGTTTATGATTTGTTTATGCTTACGTCATGATTGGTTAATGAATTGTTCATGATTGGTTTATGATTCGTTAATGCTTACGCAGTGTTGTCCATGGGTCATAATTTACATTGCGTGGTAATCTATGCTTGGCAGGCTTGTCCATGGGACATGTTTTTCTGTCCCATCCAATGGTAATTTATGCCTATCCCACCCCGTCCCATCTCATCCCTACACTATTCAGAAAATCCCCCTTTTTCCTCATGGGATTCCCATGGCCAAGCCTGTGCTTACGTCATGATTGGTTAATGAATTAATTGTTCATGATTGGTTGATGATTTGTTCGTAACTGATTACATTTTGCAGCCGCAGCTCTCTCCTGGTGAGGTAATCTGTCTCACGTCAATCTTCCTTGACAAAACAAAAAGTTAGTTGCATGTTCTTTACAGAACTTTGCAATCAATCCCGGCATTTACTGACTGTTGTGATTTACTAGGTAACTTTATGTTATGTAGTTTGCCATTGCTTTCTGATCTGTCCACGCTCATACCTTCGAAATCAAGACAAAGCAATCTGCTGCCGATTCGCCCGCGGCAGTATTCCTGTTATTTGTTGTATTATTTGGCCTCATCTTATGACGTAATCGCCTAGGGCTTTTTGGTTAGTGCATACAGTATCATAATTCCCCGGCACACCGAGGTGATGGTTGGAAATCAGATGAAGTATCATCATCATAATTATCATCATCCAGGGTCCTGTCATCTGTCGTGGGCGATCATGCCTCTCCACAAATTGCGATCTCCGAAGGGCATGGATAATTTTGTGTGTGGTGACTCCCTTCCATGCCATGACACAAGACTGCCAAGAATCTTCTGTTTTTCTCTATCTCTCCTTCTGCAAAACTTTTCGGTTTTCACAATATGTTCCAGTTTTTGTCTTTTCATAATGTGGGTGAAAAAAAAAAAACGATGATTGGTTCTTTCTGATGTTTCTGATAAGTTGTCTTTGCGACTCAGCTTCCCTCATAATGTCCAGATTGTTAATTTTGACTGTCCAATTAATTTTCAGTATTCTTCTATACAACCACATCTCCAAGTCTTCCAGGGATTTTTTCGTATGTTTACTAATTTTCCAGGATTCACAGCCGATTAAGTATACAACACACATATTCTTACAGTAGTTAAACCAGTTGAAGTATTACAATGCACTTATTCCTACAGTAATTATACCAGTTGAAGTATACAACGGACATATTCCTTCAGTAATTGTATCAGATTAAGTATACAACTCACATATTTCTACAGTAATTTAATTGTCTATCACGGTAATTTTGAACTGACTGTCATGTCTTTGTGTTTGCACAAAGTTGGCATGGTAATATGAATAGCAACTGCCTCGGCTAATCTTATAAATCGTCCATCGTATGTGTTAAACAACGAAACGTGAAATGTCAGGCAATAAATTGCGCAATCTATTATTTGTGTCTTCATTATTCAAATTCAATACAAAAAATTATTTTGAATAAATACAATCACATGTACATACCTGGCTAAGACCTCAGAGTAGATAAACAGAATAAGAATCGCAGAGGGAAAATGTGTGAAATAAAATAATATAATAACTAAGGCAGGTAGTACAACGGAGCCGCTGTAGCATAGTGGCTAGGCACTCGCCTGCTGATCTGGTTGTCATGGGTTCGATTTGCAGCTGGGCTGATTCGGATATTTAAAAATCGTCTCAGGCTAAAATGTTGTTTGTCCATCAAGAATGATGATGACCATTCATTTCATCCAGTGGGGTTGAAGGTGTGGAGCCGTGGGTTCTAAGATGGCTGATAAGGCCTATTTTGGCTCGAAATGTTCTTTGACAATGTGGACAAAGAATGCTTGACGTCTCTGGAGGAGGATTTCCTGCAGTGGTTTTTCTGTCCTGCCTTTTCTTCACAGCTCTTGCAGTCCTGGTTGCCTCACATATAACTGCACCTTTGCGCAATGATGCACGCCACGAATTTCGGTCTCTGGCTGCAGCCTCCCAGGTGTCATGATGAATTCCAAAAGCATTCAGTGAAATTTTCAGAGTGTCTTTAAAACGTTTCCTCTGGCCACCTTGGGAGCGTTTACCACAACGCAGTTCGCTGTAAAAAATTCGTTTAGGGAGCCTGTGATCTGGCATGCGAGTCAAGTGACCAGCCCAGCGAATCTGATTCTTCATCAGTAGAGTGTGGATACTGGGTATGGATGCTCTTTCTAGGACTTCAGTGTCTGGAATCTTGTCTTGCCATTTAATCTTCAGTAGCTTCCTTAGGTAGACTGTGTGGAAGTGGTTTAATTTCCTAGCGTGTCGCTGATAAACAGTCCAGGTTTCACAAGCATATAGCAGTGTGGATAATACAACTGCTTTGTAGACTTTTAGCTTTGTTTGCAGGCTTATTCCAGTTCTGTCCCATACATTCTTGTACAGTCTGCCAAAGGCTGCACTGGCCTTGGAGATTCTTGCATTCACTTCGTCATCGATTGTGGCAGCTTGTGACACGGTGCTGCCAAGATAGGTAAATTTGTCCACAACACTTAGTCTATGATCATTCACTTTGATATTCGGCACAGTGTGATTATTCCCTGGAGCTGGCTGGTACATAACTACAGTCTTCTCCAAGTTGATATTGAGCCCAAAGTTGGCACAGGCATGTGAGAAAGCTGAAACATTATGTTGCATGTCCGCCTCTGAGTTGGCGTATAGAGCGCAATCATCAGCAAACAGGAGCTCTCTGACGGTGCCACTGTCAATTTTGGTTTTAGCTTTCAGCCTTCTGAGATTGAATAACTTTCCATCCATACGGTAGTTGATGTCTATTCCAATGTCGTCGTTCTCGAAGGCATTCATCAACATGGCTGAAAACATGAGGCTGAACAGTGTTGGTGCCAGGACACATCCTTGCTTCACTCCATTGGTGACAGGAAAGGGTTCAGACAGCTCACCATTTTCCTGTACTCTTGCCTGCATGCCGTCATGAAATAGCCGCACTATTTGGACAAACTTTCGTGGACAGCCATATTTTGCCATAATCTTCCACAGTCCTTCTCTGCTGACTGTATCAAAAGCCTTGGTGAGGTCAATGAAAGTGGAGAACATTTCGCAGTTCTGTTCCTGACATTTCTCTTGCAGCTGCCTTGCAGCGAAAATCATGTCAACAGTTCCACGTTCTTTTCTGAAGCCACATTGACTCTCAGGAAGAAGACCTTGATCGAGATGGGCTGTGAGGCGATTGAGAAGAATTCTGGCGAGTATCTTCCCTGCAATTGAAAGCAAGGAGATGCCTCGGTGGTTGTCACAGGATTGGCGGTTTCCTTTACGTTTGTAAAGGTGGACTATTGACGCGTCCTTAAAATCTTGTGGCATGGTCTCGTTCATCCATATGTTTGTGAAGACTCGGTGAAGCTGCTCTGTTAGGACCGGCCCACCTGCCTTGTATATCTCTGCTGGGATGGAGTCAGGACCAGGTGCCTTGCCGCTGGAGAGTTGCTGGATGGCTTTGTTTATTTCCACTATGGTTGGCAGGTCATCAAGAGTCTCATTGGTGGGAACTTGAGGAAGGCAATTGATGGTTTCATCATCGAAGAAGGAAGTTGCATTTAAGATTTTGCTGAAATGCTCTGCCCAGCGTTGGAGGATTTCTTTCTTATCGGTGACCAATGTTCCCCCGTCTGCACTGAGGAGGGGAACTATGCCTGGTGATGAAGGACCATAGACCGCTTTCAGTGAGTCGTAGAAGTTTTTCATATCGTGTCTGTCAGCAAAGCCCTGAATTTCATCAGCTTTGCTGCTCAGCCAGGAGTCCCGCATGTGCCGAAGTTTCTGCTGCACTACTCTCTGAATGTTCTTGAAAGCATCTTTTTTGATGTTGACTTTGGGTCATTCAAATGTGCCTTGAGGAGAAGATGTTTCTCGGCCAGCAATTGGTTGATGTCTTGGGAATTTTCATCAAACCAGTCTTTATGCTTTCGGGGGGCTGGACCCAGGATTTCCATAGCAGTGTTGTAAATCGTGTCCTTTAGGGCTCTCCATTCTGTTTCTGTATCCTGTTTTGCTTCAGCACTGGGCTTGAGGCGGTCTTCCAGCATATTTTCAAACGACTGCTGCATTTTCTTGCTGTTTAGGCGGGTGACATTTAGCTTTGTTTGCATTTTTGCCCCTTGAGGACGCCGTGGTGGCCTGATGTGGATGTTCATTTTCGAGACAATGAGACGATGGTCTGTCCAACATTCGGCACCACACATGGATTTTGTCACTCGAACGTCTTGTCTGTCACTCCTCCTGACGATTACATAGTCAATGAGGTGCCAGTGTTTCGAGCGAGGGTGCATCCACGATGTCCTATTTCTCATGGGGAGATGGAAAATTGTGTTCGTAATCAGGAGATCATGTTCGGCACATGTCTGAAGGAGGCGGAGTCCATTGGTGTTACAATTTCCGACTCCATGCTTTCCAATAATGCCACTCCAAGAGGTGGTGTCCGTGCCTACTCTGGCATTGAAATCCCCAAGGAGTATAAGTTTGTCTCCTTTGGGAACAGATGTTAATACATTGTGCAGGTCCTCATAGAACTTATTCTTGACATCATCTTCGTTGGTTATAGTTGGTGCGTAGACACTCACAATGGTTGCGTGCTTCCTTCCATTCAGCAGAGGCAACTTCATGGTCATGAGCCTGTCGTTTACAGCCTTTGGAAATCCAGCTAATTTGCCGACCAGGGCCGACTTAATGGCAAATCCCACACCGGATTGGCGTCTTTCCTCGCTTTTCCTTCCACTCCAGAAAAATGTGTAGCCGGCACCAATTTCACAGATTTGGCCTTCTTCTGCAAGTCGTTGTCTCGCTCAAGGCTGCAATGTCGATGTTGTACCTGCCCAGCTCTCTCCCAATCAGTGCTGTTCGTCTCTCTGGACCTGACGCGCCGTCTCTGTCAAGTAGGGTGCGTACATTCCAAGTTCCAATTGTTAAGGGAATATGGTTTACTTTTTTAGCTTTGCTTGTTTTATCTTTCTTTGTATGTCGACCGCAGTTAGGGTACCCACCAACCGCGGCTAGCTGGTTAGGTAGTGATGAAGCAGACAATGTTTAGGGCACCTTTTCTAGCCCCTTCCTCATGCTATGGAGGTGAGCAGTGTGTTCCTATAGAGGGCTGCTCAGTCGCTCAGGGGGCTGCCGAATCCCACTGCTGCTCCGGTCAGTAGAAGACGACCATATGGCCTGAGCCGCCTGTGTGCAGGTCTGCGACTACGGCTGCCAGCGTACCCACGCCTACCGCTTTGCCGCTCGCCCATCGCCACAGGGCTTGAAGGTGATATGTGACGTTGGATGAAGAATGACTTGCGCGATGACTTGGATTAAAGTGAGGAAGAGTTGCGCAATTCGTCGACCTCACTCTCTCGCCTGAGTCCATCTGAGTCCAGTGGCAAGACAAGTCGAGACGATTGGAGACGAATACAGGTGCAATGGATGACCAGGGCGCTCTACGTGCCTTGCCGTGCTCATTACGTTCCACAACGCTTTGCAGGTAAACGCCGTCTTGCCCGTTGAATCAGGAATGATTTCTTCCGCGCAGTCTGCCGAATCCTGTCTTCACATGCTGGGTAGGCATACCCTAGTTTACCTCTTGGTTTGACACCAAATCGGATACCCATGCCTGGTTTAGCCAGCCTCTCACAGCTGTTGCCCGGGGGGTGGCCGCTGTCGCATGCTGACAGCTACTAGGAGCCACAGGCACGAGCTGGGTGTCAGACTTGGACCAGTGGGGGATGGGTCCTGAAAGGACATGAGAGCCATCCTTACCAAAGGTGCTACCAATGCCTGACACCCCGTACCCCCCAACGGAGCCGCTGTAGCATAGTGGCTAGGCACTCGCCTGCTGATCTGGTTGTCATGGGTTCGATTTGCAGCTGGGCTGATTCGGATATTTAAAAATCGTCTCAGGCTAAAATAGGTACCGAAGATCAACATGGCCGAATAGATAGGATCGCTTGTTTTTAAAATATCCGGTGTGCTGATGTTGAGATAAGGTGTTCAACCCTCACACCCGTCAGTTGGACTAAAACGTTGACTTCTCGTCCTTGACTTGGGGACGTAAATTACAAGTACCTCTGAAGCCATCTGGTGGCGAGGGACACTGGTAATAAGGAAAAATAACCCACACGCAAAATGCGGGTCCTGTGCAGTAGAGTGTATGTACTACGCTTGAGTTCAAAGCGAGATAAGTGCAAACAAAAAGATCGGTACCAAGAGAGCCTTGGAAAGTAAAGGAGTGAAGCTGACCACATCACTCAACGAGTGTCGATTTTTTTTTCTTCAATTCGCATATCCCCTTACAGGTCATCGCTGTCAACAGCAGCTTCTTTCAGCTGCAAGATTACGCTCAGTAGTTTGCCATTGCTTTCTGAGCGGCCGGCTCAGTTATCCCGCAAGTCACCAGCGGGGGACGAACCGCTCCCAGTTCTCGCCCGCTACGAGACTCTGCGTGATAAATGGGATTACGGAGAAAGTGGTGTAACCCCTCGGCCAGAGAGACCGGCGAGTATCGATTGGTCTGTAAAAATATGGGCATAGCACCGTATGCCAGATAAACCTTAAATGGGGTAAAAGTGACCTTTATCTGTTTAACAAAAATATAAAGTGAGATAAAACTCGACACAGGTCTTTCGTTTCGGTAATTAAAACCGGCACCAACAACGAAACAAACATGAATAATAATTTATTTTTTGTTAATGAATATAATTTAACTGAACAATAAATGAACATTATATAGCAGGAATTTGTTAGAAAAACTGGATATTGATAATTGTTCCTATTTTGCTAGTAAATGTTGATAATGTTCACGACAGGTTATGAGAGCCCACCCACGCAATGCTTACTGAAGTCGGATACCCGGGTCTTGCTCGCATGAAACAGGAACGCTAAATTACATCGATATATGGCCTTAGAAAGAAGAAGAAGAAGAAGAAGAAGATGAAGAAGAGAAGAAGAAGAAGAAGAAGCAGCAGGCTGATTAGAAGACAACATAAAATGGATGAGAAGATGGAGGAAGAAGGAGGAGAGGGACAAGATAAAGATGTGGAACTAAAAAGGGGAACGAGGCAGAAGAATAAGAAGAACGGACAAAAGGAAGAACTGATAAGAATTGAGAAGAAGAACTAGGAGGAGGTGGAGGCGAAAAAGAAGAAATTGAAGACGGGGGATAAGGAGGAGTGCATTCTAGAGTATTGCGGCGCTCTAAAATAACTTATCTGAGCACCCAAAGATCCGCCATTAACTCACCTTCTGTGTTTCAGGCACTTTATTGCTGCTACTACTGCAATAGCAAAACCTGGCTGCGTTTTCTTAATGCTTTTTTGTTCTCCTTTTTCCCGGAGTCATCCAAACAAGCATTCGGTCTCCTGTATGGGAACTTCTGTGTTTTAGTACGCATGACGAATCAAAGCTTCGCTTTCATCTCCGCGCATTTGCGTATCTAAAACAGATTTCAAACACCGTTCGGGTTTTACTGTTTACCTTCCATACCAGCCAGTAATATGTAAACCTTGCAAGTAGGTATGAGATGTTCTTTAGCTTCGATGGTTCTCAAAGTATATTATTTTCTAATTTTCGTGGCGGACTGTTGCGTTGGCATTCGACAGCGGCCTTATGGATGTACTTGCCTGTGCATGCTGCTCGTTTGTGGGTACTACTATTTGTCCCACTTTTCACATGGGGCTGTGGGGAGCATTTTGTGTGATATCCACTGGCACAGAAACAGAGCATTATGGGGATGGCACTTTGTCGTGAATTTGGAACATCGACTAACTAACTGACTAACTAACATATTATTTGGAGTTCCACGTAAAAGTAAATGATTATGTCCTATTGCTTGAGACGTATTCGGTCTTGTTTTGTTAATTATCTCCCGTTCGAGCAATGGCCAATTCATGCCAGGTCGTCCTAACGTTGGATATCTCCTGTAACTCTCATCATGACCTACATTTATTATTAATGTCTATTACCAGTTCGCTGAATGTAATTAATGTGGAGGTCTGGGTGCGAATGAGGCAAAAGAAGAAGAGGCAGAAGAATGAGGAGGGGAAAAGAAGAGTAGACAGAGAAAGTGGAGCAATAGAGGAAGATGAAGCGGAGAAGGTGAGAAGGGAAGAAAGAAGGAGAAGAAGAGGGCATTGAAGAGGGAGCAGAAGAGGAAGAATAGCAGAAGAAAGAATAACAGAAGAAATAATAGCAAAATAAAGAATAGCAGAAGAAAGAATAACAGGAGAAAGAATAACAGGAGAAAAATAGTAGACAAAAAAAATAGCAGAAGACGAAGAAGAAAAGAAGAAGAAGAAGAAGAAGAAGAAGAAGAAGAAGAAGAAGAAGAAGAAGAAGAAGAAGAAGAAGAAGAAGAAGAAGAAGAAGAAGAAGAAAAAGAAGAAGAAAAAGAAGAAAGGAAAAAGAAGAAGAAGAAGAAGAAGAAGAAGAAGAAGAAAGAAGAAGAAGAAGAAGAAGAAGAAGAAGAAGAAAGTAAATTATCCTGTCCAACTCCGTGAGGCTTTTTGAATACTGTTCTGTCCTTCATCTACCACTCTACTATCTACCCTTCATCTACCACTCAAGTATCCACCCTTCATCTACCACTCAAGCATCTACCCTTCATCTACCTCTCAAGCATCTACCCTTCATCTACCACTCAAACATCTACCCTTCATCTACCACTCAAACATCTACCCTTCATCTACCACTCAAGCATCTACCCTTCATCTACCACTCAAGCATCTAACCTTCATCTACCCCTCAAGCATCTATCCTTCATCTACCACTCAAGCATCTACCCTTCATCTACCACTCTAGTATCTACCCTTCATCTGCCACTCAAGCATCTACCCTTCATCTACCACTCAAGCATCTACCCTTCATCTACCACTCAAGCATCTACTCTTCATCTACCACTCAAGCATCTACCCTTCATCTACTACTCAAGCATCTATCCTTCATCTACCACTCAAGCATCTACCACTTAAGCATCTACCACTCAAGCATCTACCAATCAAGCATCTACCCTTCATCTACCACTCAAGCATTTACCCTTCATCTACCACTCAAGCATCTACCCTGCATCTACCACTCAAGCATCTACCACTCAAGTATCTACCAATCAATCATCTACCACTCAAGCATCTATCACTCAAACATCTACCACTCAAGCATCTACCCTGCATATACCACTCAAGCATCTACCACTCAAGCATCTACCACTCAAGCATCTACCACTCAAGCATCTATCACTCAAGCATCTACTACACAAGCATCTATCACTCAAGCATCTACCACTCAAGCATCTACCACTCAAGCATCTACCCTGCATATACCACTCAAGCATCTACCAATCAATCATCTACCACTCAAGCATCTATCACTCAAGCATCTATCACTCAAGCATCTACCACTCAAGCATCTATCACTCAAGCATCTACCACTCAAGCATCTACCACTCAAGCATCTATCACTCAAGCATCTACCACTCAAGCATCTACCACTCAAGCATCTACCCTGCATATACCACTCAAGCATCTACCAATCAATCATCTACCACTCAAGCATCTATCACTCAAGCATCTATCACTCAAGCATCTACCACTCAAGCATCTACCACTCAAGCATCTACCACTCAAGCATAGGTCCTCAACCAACTCATAGCAAGCCTTCGTTGTTTTGACATCTCCTGCATTTCCCTGCATGTCCTAGCATTCCTACTATGCCCTATCATGTCCCCATGTCCTACTATGCCCTACCATCACCCTCTGTGTCCTACCATGCCCTACCATGCCTTACCATGTCTCCATGTCCTACCATGCCCTACCATGTCCCCATGTCCTACTTTGTCCTACGATGTCCCCATGTCCCCATGCCCTACCATGCCCAACCATGTCACCATGTCTCCATGTCCTACCATGCCCAACCATGTCCCCATGTCCCACTTTGTCCTACGATGTCCCCATGTCCCCATGCCCAACCATGTCCCCATGTCCCCATGCCCTACCATGTCCCCATGCCCAACCATGTCACCATGTCCCCATGCCCTACCATGTCCCCATGCCCAACCATGTCCCCATGTCCCCATGCCCTACCATGTCCCCATGCCCAACCATGTCCCCATGTCCCCATGCCCTACCATGTCCCCATGCCCAACCATGTCCCCATGTCCCCATGCCCTACCATGTCCCCATGCCCAACCATGTCCCCATGTCCCCATGCCCTACCATGCCCTACCATGTCCCCATGCCCAACCATGTCCCCATGTCCCCATGCCCTACCATGTCCCCAGGCCCAACCATGTCCCCATGTCCCCATGCCCTACCATGCCCTACCATGTCCCCATGCCCAACCATGTCCCCATGTCCCCATGCCCTACCATGCCCTATCATGTCCCCATGCCCTACCATGTCCCCATGTCCCCATGCCCCTATGTCCCCATGCCCAACCCTGTCCCCATGCCCAACCATGTCCCCATGTCTCCATGTCCCCATGCCCAACCATGTCCCCATGCCCAACCATGTCCCCATGTCCCCATGCCCTACCATGCCCAACCATGTCCAACCATGTCCCCATGTCCCCATGCCCTACCATGCCCTACCATGTCCCCATGCCCTACCATGTCCCCATGCCCTACCATGCCCTACCATGTCCCCATGCCCAACCATGTCCCCATGTCCCCATGCCCAACCATGTCCCCATGTCCCCATGCCCTACCATGCCCTACCATGTCCCCATGTCCCCATGCCCTACCATGCCCTACCATGTCCCCATGCCCAACCATGTCCCCATGCCCAACCATGTCCCCATGTCCCCATGCCCTACCATGCCCAACCATGTCCCCATGTCCCCATGCCCTAACATGCCCAACCATGTCCCCATGTCTCCAAGTCCCCATGCCCAACCATGTCCCCATGTCCCCATGCCCAACCATGTCCCCATGTCCCCATGCCCAACCATGTCCCCATGTCCCCATGCCCTACCATGCCAAACCATGTCCCCATGTCCCCATGCCCTACCATGCCCAACCATGTCCCCATGCCCAACCATGTCCCCATGCCCAACCATGTCCTCATGTCCCCATGCCCTACCATGCCCAACCATGTCCCCATGCCCTACCATGCCCAGCCATGTCCCCATGCCCAACCATGTCCCCATGTCCCCATGCCCTACCATGTCCCCATGCCCGACCATGTCCCCATGTCCCCATGCCCTACCATGTCCCCATGCCCTACCATGCCCTACCATGTCCCCATGCCCTACCATGTCCCCATGCCCTACCATGCCCTACCATGTCCCCATGTCCCCATGCCCAACCATGTCCCCATGTCCCCATGCCCAACCATGTCCCCATGTCCCCATGCCCTACCATGCCCTACCATGTCCCCATGCCCTACCATGCCCTACCATGTCCCCATGCCCAACCATGTCCCCATGTCCCCATGCCCTACCATGCCCAACCATGTCCCCATGTCCCCATGCCCTACCATGCCCAACCATGTCCCCATGTCTCCATGTCCCCATGCCCAACCATGTCCCCATGCCCAACCATGTCCCCATGTCCCCATGCCCAACCATGTCCCCATGTCCCCATGCCCTACCATGCCCAACCATGTCCCCATGTCCCCATGCCCTACCATGCCCAAACATGTCCCCATGTCCCCATGTCCCCATGCCCTACCATGCCCAACCATGTCCCCATGCCCAACCATGTCCCCATGCCCAACCATGTCCCCATGTCCCCATGCCCTACCATGTCCCCATGCCCAACCATGTCCCCATGTCCCCATGCCCTACCATGTCCCTATGCCCTCCCATGTCCCCATGTCCCCATGCCCTACCATGCCCAACCATGTCCCCATGCCCTACCATGCCCAACCATGTCCCCACCATGTCCCCATGCCCAACCATGTCCCCATGCCCAACCATGTCCCCATGTCCCCATGCCCTACCATGCCCAAACATGTCCCCATGCCCTACCATGCCCAGCCATGTCCCCATGCCCAACCATGTCCCCATGTCCCCATGCCCTACCATGTCCCCATGCCCTACCATGTCCCCATGTCCCCATGCCCTACCATGCCCAACCATGTCCCCATGCCCTACCATGCCCTACCATGTCCCCATGCCCTACCATGTCCCCATGCCCTACCATGCTCTACCATGTCCCCATGTCCCCATGCCCAACCATGTCCCCATGTCCCCATGCCCAACCATGTCCCCATGTCCCCATGCCATACCATGCCCTACCATGTCCCCATGTCCCCATGCCCTACCATGCCCTACCATGTCCCCATGCCCAACCATGTCCCCTAATCCCCATGCCCTACCATGCCCAACCATGTCCCCATGTCCCCATGCCCTACCATGCCCAACCATGTCCCCATGTCTCCATGTCCCCATGCCCAACTATGTCCCCATGCCCAACCATGTCCCCATGTCCCCATGTCCCCATGCCCAACAATGTCCCCATGTCCCCATGCCCTACCATGCCCAACCATGTCCCCATGTCCCCATGTCCCCATGCCCTACCATGCCCAAACATGTCCCCATGTCCCCATGTCCCCATGCCCTACCATGCCCAACCATGTCCCCATGCCCTACCATGTCCCCATGCCCAACCATGTCCCCATGCCCTACCATGTCCCCATGCCCAACCATGTCCCCATGTCCCCATGCCCTACCATGTCCCCATGCCCTACCATGTCCCCATGTCCCCATGCCCTACCATGCCCAACCATGTCCCCATGCCCTACCATGCCCAACCATGTCCCCATGCCCAACCATGTCTCCATGCCCTACCATGTCCCCATACCCAACCATGTCCCCATGTCCCCATGCCCTACCATGTCCCCATGTCCCCATGCCCTACCGTGTCCCCATGCCCAACCATGTCCCCATGTCCCCATGCCCTACCATGCCCAACCATGTCCCCATGTCCCCATGCCCTACCATGCCCAACCATGTCCCCATGCCCTACCATGCCCAACCATGTCCCCATGCCCAACAATGTCCCCATGCCCTACCATGCCCAACCATGTCCCCATGCCCAACCATGTCCCCATGCCCTACCATGCCCATTCATGTCCCCATGTCCCCATGCCCTACCATGTCCCCATGTCCCCATGCCCTACCATGCCCAACCATGTCCCCATGCCCTACCATGCCCAACCATGTCCCCATGCCCAACCATGTCCCCATGTCCCCATGCCCTACCATGCCCAACCATGTCCCCATGTCCCCATGCCCTACCATGCCCAACCATGTCCCCATGCCCAACCATGTCCCCATGCCCAACCATGTCCTCATGTCCCCATGCCCTACCATGCCCAACCATGTCCCCATGCCCTACCATGCCCAGCCATGTCCCCATGCCCAACCATGTCCCCATGTCCCCATGCCCTACCATGTCCCCATGCCCGACCATGTCTCATGTCCCCATGCCCTACCATGTCCCCATGCCCTACCATGCCCTACCATGTCCCCATGCCCTACCATGCCCTACCATGTCCCCATGTCCCCATGCCCAACCATGTCCCCATGCCCAACCATGTCCCCATGTCCCCATGCCCTACCATGCCCTACCATGTCCCCATGTCCCCATGCCCTACCATGCCCTACCATGTCCCCATGCCCAACCATGTCCCCATGTCCCCATGCCCTACCATGCCCAACCATGTCCCCATGTCCCCATGCCCTACCATGCCCAACCATGTCCCTATGTCTCCATGTCCCCATGCCCAACCATGTCCCCATGCCCAACCATGTCCCCATGTCCCCATGTCCCCATGCCCAACCATGTCCCCATGTCCCCATGCCCTACCATGCCCAACCATGTCCCCATGCCCTACCATGCCCTACCATGTCCCCATGCCCTACCATGTCCCCATGCCCTACCATGCTCTACCATGTCCCCATGTCCCCATGCCCAACCATGTCCCCATGTCCCCATGCCCAACCATGTCCCCATGTCCCCATGTCATACCATGCCCTACCATGTCCCCATGTCCCCATGCCCTACCATGCCCTACCATGTCCCCATGCCCAACCATGTCCCCTAATCCCCATGCCCTACCATGCCCAACCATGTCCCCATGTCCCCATGCCCTACCATGCCCAACCATGTCCCCATGTCTCCATGTCCCCATGCCCAACCATGTCCCCATGCCCAACAATGTCCCCATGTCCCCATGCCCTACCATGCCCAACCATGTCCCCATGTCCCCATGTCCCCATGCCCTACCATGCCCAAACATGTCCCCATGTCCCCATGCCCTACCATGCCCAACCATGTCCCCGTGCCCTACCATGTCCCCATGCCCAACCATGTCCCCATGTCCCCATGCCCTACCATGTCCCCATGCCCAACCATGTCCCCATGTCCCCATGCCCTACCATGTCCCCATGCCCTACCATGTCCCCATGTCCCCATGCCCTACCATGCCCAACCATGTCCCCATGCCCTACCATGCCCAACCATGTCCCCATGCCCAACCATGTCCCCATGCCCTACCATGTCCCCATGCCCAACCATGTCCCCATGTCCCCATGCCCTACCATGTCCCCATGTCCCCATGCCCTACCGTGTCCCCATGCCCAACCATGTCCCCATGTCCCCATGCCCTACCATGCCCAACCATGTCCCCATGTCCCCATGCCCTACCATGCCCAACCATGTCCCCATGCCCTACCATGCCCAACCATGTCCCCATGCCCAACCATGTCCCCATGCCCTACCATGCCCAACCATGTCCCCATGCCCAATCATGTCCCCATGCCCTACCATGCCCATTCATGTCCCCATGTCTCCATGTCTTACCATGCCCAACCATGTCCCCATGTCCTACCATGCTCTACCATGTCCCCATGTCTTACCATGTCCCCATGTCCTACCATGCCCTATCATGTCCTACCATGTCCTATCATGCCCCCATGTCCATCCAGGTCCTACCATGCCCTATAATGTCCTACCATGTCACCATGTCCTACCATGTCCTACCATGCCCTACCATGCTCTACCATGTCCCCCTGTGTCCTACCATGTCTTACCAATATTATTCATTACCATCTCCATTTCCTATCTCCGTGTGTGTGTGTCTTTGTTTTTTGGTTTGTTTAGGTCTTTCTCTGTTCCGTTTGTCCTGCCCGTACTCGAAGAACGAATGAAAAACTTTATTTTCCAAAGTTAAAGAATTGGGCACGCAGGCCCGTCTGACCATTCTGCCCTTCATATCTGTCTGCTCCCATGCATTATTTCATTCATACGTCACTTATGAAGCTAATCTTAGACCACCAACGACAACAGAAACAATATACATTATAACCCACGGAAAATGTGCAATAATCAATAACACTAATTTTCGACATGGCAATTATATAAGTAATTACGTAAGGTAGATGTAAAGTACCACAGATAGGGGAATGTTTCTTATACTAGTTATCCTCCGAGGTAAGTATTATTTTATATAAGAATTCTGTAGTCTGTCCAGAAATGAATGCCTTCATTCACGATCAGTTATTTTGAAAACTGTGTGTTGCTTCGTTATGAAATTTTTCCTGTCGTCTTATATTTAATCGCACCCAAGGAATATGCCTTTGATAGATCCAAAGGCAACTTAAATCATGGAAAACGGCGACATTTCTTTGATGTTTTCCTGAAAAACTAGTGATTTCTCGCTAACAAACGTAAGAAAATGTCTCACGAGGAAACTGTTTCACAAGGAAACTGCGTCATGAGAAAACATGTCTCATGGAAAAAAACTTGCTTCGTGAGGAATCTGTCTCACGTGGAAACTGTCTCCTGAGGAAACTGTCACAAGAGGAAACTGTCTCAAGAGGAAACTAACGAGGAAACTGTCTCACGAAGAAACTGTCTCAGGAGGAAACTGTCTCACAAGGAAAGTGTCTCACGAGGAAACTGTCTCATGCTAAAACTGTCTCAAATGGAAGCTGTCTCATAAGGAAACTGTCTCATAAGGAAACTGTCTCATTAGGAAACTTGTCTTACGTGGAAACTGGCTCATAAAAATCTGTCTCATGAGAACACTGTTGTTTTATGATAGTTTATAGTAGTTATAGTAGTTTATAAACTACTGTTTATTTTCTCCAACAATACATGTGGTAACTAATACCCCAGTCTCACCATATTTTATGTTATCCCATAATTTCTATTGCTCTCTTCTTGGCCGCTTTCCTTCACGTATGCGCTAGCATTGCCCTGGGGAATGGCTTCAGTGCAGAATCGCTGGGATACAAACAATACACACACACACAAAATAAGTAACTATACAAGCAGACAATGTCGCGGTACGTTAAAAGAAAATAAAACAAAAACAAATAAATACAAATACAACTATGCTATAAAAATTGACAAGGAAGAGTTTCTCAATGAGAAATGCAAGGTTATAAGAATGTAATTATTAGATAAAAGGATTGTATTTTCTCTTATAATGTATAGTTTGTCAGCTAGAAATCGTTTTAAAATATTTGATTAGGGAGATAAGTGCTAATACGTGACAATGTATGCGTTTCCTAATGTACGATTCTATCAGGGAGAAACGATTGCTGAAAGCAGGAAATACCACCCAGTTGTATAGACTAGCTTAGAACTACGTACAACTGATAAGTTCAAGCTTCAGCTGTCTCCTCGTTTAGTCCATTGATGTATCTATAACATAAATTAGAAGTATCTCAGAAGTCTGAGTGGGTTCCCAAGATGGTGAAAAAAGATATCAAATGAATTACTCCCAGATATATTTCTTTCATTCCAAATGACCTGAATTTTCAGACCAAATATATACTTGTAGGGCGATACTCACCAAACCCGACACCCCACATTGTGCCAACGACTTCGGGTGGAGGAGTGCAACTGGGAGGGTACACGCCTTATCCTAATGCTAGACAGTGCAACCTGAAGACTAAATATCATGGCACACCCTAAGTCTTGGTCGACAACTGGTCTAGGATGGAAGCTCCGACAGGTGGACAGTTGGAGCATTGCCTTTCAGATCCGGCAGCTTCTGCAGCCTGTCTTCTAGATGTACTGGTGTTACCTTTCATCTGTAGTAAACTAGAAGGGTCGAAAGAGGGATAATGCTGAATGGGCAACACATGGTCTCTAAATTCAGCCCAGGATTTATGCTATGGACATGTATAACTCTATTTTACAAACTATCGTCTATTAAGACGGCCAGGTGCCAGTTAGTCGGTCATCTTAGATATACATTCTCCTTGATCTCATTCAAATCCTTTTGGCTTGTGAAACTGTCATTTACTTTACTTTCTATATCTTCAACGCTCATAAAGCAACTCAGCTCCTTACAGTTTGAGACTCACTGTCTTACACAGAAATGCGTGCTTTTGACGAATGCATGTCTAATGTTTTTACGCACCTACAGGGGAATGCAGCGAGTTTGCAGAATGACACAAAAACCAGATTTACGAGGAACCTGGATTAGTAAAATGATCGGCTTGGTCGTGTCATTGCAGTAAACAGAGAACATTCGTAAGTGGTTTTCGGGGTAAGTTTGGGGTGGGGGTTTTTTGGTGGTGAGAGGGAGCACTTAACATATGGAAGTGAGTCATAGACCAGGTCGGGAAATTATCAGGATGTTCGGGTTTGATGAGGGATTATACTGCATCTATACCCCCCCCCCCCCCCCCCCCCCCTCTATATCAGTGCACATCAGCTCACCATGAATACTTTAACTGTGTTAGTGGAGTGGTGGAGGGCGGAGTGGCTTCGTGGTTGCTTCGACCATTTTTAATTCTAGCACGCAATGTTCGTATAACTGTCCTGGCTAATCATGGAAATGATGAATGGGAACAAGAGGAGAAGAAGAAGGGGAGGAGGAGGAGGAAGATGAAGAAGATGAGGAAAACGAAGAGGATGAGAAAGAAGAAGAAGATGAGGAGGAAGAGGAAGAGGATGATAATGATGAGGAAGAAGTGGAGGAAGAATAAGAAGAAGGAAATAAAGAATAGGAGAGAAGAGGAAGAATAAGAGGAAGAGGAGAAACAAGAAGAAGAACAGGAAGAGAAGAACCAGATGAAGAGAAGGGAGGGGTAGAGGAGGAGAGGTCAAGGAAGATTGAGAAGGGGCAGGGGTGAAAGGAAGTGGATAAGAGAGGGCATCAGCAAAATTAGGAGACAAAATAAGATGAAAACGAAGAAGGAGCAAATACAAGAGGAAAAGGAAGAGGAGAGAAATGTATCAGTAGTAACACGGTAGTAGAATAAGACGGCGGTAGAATAAGTCGTCAGTAGAATAAGTCGTCAGTAGAATAAGACATCAGTATTGCAGTATACGAAGACGTCAGTAGAAGAAAACGGCAACAGAATAAGACGGCAGTACTTCTGACGACGAAGACGTCAGTAGAAGAAAACGGCATCAGAGTAAGACGGCAGTAGAATAAGACGTCAGTACTTCTGTAGGCGAAGACGTCAATAGACGAAGACATCAGTAGACGAAGACATCAGTAGACGAAGACGTCAGTAGACGAAGACAGCAGTAGACGAAGACAGCTTGTATGTTTGTCTCACACACTTTCGGTGCTATTTCTTACATGTTCGGCCGGCCCTGCATTTTTTGGTAGTGGATAGGCCGCGTAGGCTTCTCGGACGAGGGCGAAAAACTCAGAGGTTCTGTGCGCAAGCGCTTTAACTTTAAAAACCCATGGGTAGTTAGAAATCAAAACAAGAAGGCTGAAATTAACGCTGATAGGGCTACTTTTCAAAATACTAAACCCAGCCAGAAAAGAATGGGTCTCGTCTCTGCTCATCACTTGTCAAAGTGAGGAATAGATTGGCCACCTACTACTCCTCCTTCCTCTCAGACCAACAAAATATAATGGCTCTATCACGTCAGACTTATAGCAGGAAGAAGATGGAAGATGGGTGCCGGATGTGATGGATGATCTCCAGATGGGTGTAACGGACGCTTATGATCAAGATTTTTTCCGGAAGGTTGTTATGGGAGCGAGGTTCTGCAAAAGACATGCTACAGAGTGAATGAATATAACAGGAAACTGCTTCGAGATGTTTAAGTTATCGTGTATTGTTGGACACCGGCGATGTGGAGAAAGGGGTTACGAATGCAGTTCTTAACCCCGCATACCGCGTTCGAAACACAGCTGTGGGCGATTTGGAAGCAGACCGCTTTGCGTTGGTTTCCATATAATGATATGAGTGCCGGTCCTTCAGAAAGCAACGGCAAACTACTGAACGTAAACTAGCCCAGGAATCACAAACAGCCAAAGAATGCTGGAATCGACTGCTACGTCCTGTAAAGGATATGTAGATAACTTATTGTTGGTCAAATACAGTATAAAGCCTTTGCTTTGTTCACTTTATAGCCGCAGTTTAGTTGTAACTTTTTCAGGCTGCAGAAGATGCTATGTTATCTCCTTCAACACGGGACATTTATTAATAGATTCTGTGCCAAACCAAAAGCAGTGTTGGACCATACAAAAATGGATCGCGGAATATGTGAAGTAGCGGATGTGTCACGGTTATGCCCTAAAAGTGATTAGTATAGTAGCAGACATATATATATATATATATATATATATATATATATATATATATATATATATATATATATATATATATATATATATATATATATATATTTGTGTTATTGTAGTGAAAAACTGAAGAGTTAACGATTCCCAGATGGACGACTGTATACCCGACTAACCAGGTAGGAAAAGGGTTAACAAAGGAGTGACCAGGCGCATGTGTTTCTAGGTCAAGACCCAGAATGAGGCCAACACGACAGGTAAACTGCCGAGTGGAAATATTGGTTTGCGACAAAAGCGGAGAGTATTATTGGATAGCAGATTGCTGTCTGAACGTATGAATAACGGAAAAGATTCAGAGCTGGAATTTTCCACTAAACAATGATAATGCAGTCTGAATGCGAGAGGTCCAGCAATGTCAAGGACTATGCGGCACAAATGACCGATATAAAGAGGGTCAATTCTTTGTGTAAAGTTAGTGTGTGTTCCAAACTGACCTGAAGGAGATATGTTCTTGAGTGGGAATAGAAATACACGTCCCTAATGATGGAAATAGGGGATAATAGTGTGTTATTCGCTAAGTGTTATTTCGATTCCAGGAACATAGATGCCTAAATAAGGTATAAAGATATTAGATATAGTTTAGGATATGAATATAGATGTGCGTGAATAGCATTTATCATTGTTTTCTATTAGTAGGAATAGTATAGACGATTAGGTGAATCTTCTATCCTATGTCAGAGTGGGGTTTTTCGGAAGCCTTTTCATTTCGGCTGGAGGAAAAGACACTCACATAGGAGAGAAGAGGAAGCAGACACAGATCTCATTATTAAATGTATATCACACAGGTTTCCATACCAGTCCGGGACTTATCAACTAAGAGATTACACAGATGGCTGTGGTCAAGATCACCCAGTGTTGATAACCCACGAGAAAGCACTTTAAAGTCATAACGCACGACACTTGTGCATAAGAAAGGAAGGAAAAGAAGTGGCATCTTAATAAGTCAGGAGGACAGAGAATGGAAAATAGAGATCATACAAACTAAAGGAAAAAGACTCAAATTACTCAGTATCAAAGAGTTGCAAGGTGCATACAAAGTGCCTATATCAATTAAGTGTAGAACTTTTACAGGACAAAAATAGAGAACAATAGAAACTCGATGTGTTTTCCAAGATGGAATTAAGAACGCTATAAGATAATAAAGAACATTCTGTACGCTGACAGCGTATGGTGATCGGGTTAAATACATTCATACAGTGGTGAACATTTTTCATTACAAAAAACGGATATATCTACCGACTCAAGCAGACGGAGCTGTCAGGGTGAGACCGTTCTGTATCTATGTCATGTCCTGTACTCTAGCTGAGAGAAGAGACGAGAGAAACCACGGAGACTATCTATCAACATCTTATCTGGCAGCCACACTAGAAGAACATACAAACTACATAGACAATATCCATACATACACCAGACATAGTTTTTTATAATAAATCTTTTATCTTATCGTTGAAAGGAACTGTTGTCGGAGTATGTGTTGAGGGAGTAAGAGAGAGAGTGAAAGAAATAGATATATGGAAGGGAAGACAGAAGAGAGGAGTGTAGACCAAAGTCAGTCAATAATCCCAACAGATAATAAGTTTAAAGATGTGCTTGTTGAGTCCAGTCTCCTCTCTGGAATTTAACAGGACATAATTGGTGGAGCGAGCGGGATACGTACATACATTATACCCATATGACCTGCATATTGGCACAGGCATAGCGGAGTACATGCATGTTGGGACATACTGATTGGAATAAAAAGAAGTATACATTGATGACTTTTAATGGAAGGACGTCCATTGGATATATGGTGCTATTACATTTATGGTAGAAACATTTCATTAATGCTGGTGACTTTGCAGTGAGAAAGTTCCAGACAGAGTGAATGTGGATAGGTGGTAAGACATTACATACCTAGTCACACGGTCACACGTCTACATAAGTCTTTATCCTATATCTCCTCTTGTGGATGAGAGAGTGGTTGTGATGTACTGTGTGGTGTTGGAGATTTATAATAATTAATAGATATAGATAAATGATATAGGTTCTAGGTAGATTATCGGTCTATAGTGAGTATTCTTTACTGCCTTGAGGTGTCTTTACTCAACGTGCTGACTTACCTGCTTTAACTATGGCCAATCCCAAACTAACTACAGCCGAACTGAGGGCAAACGGAGAGGAAATTGGGTTGGCTGGTTCAGACTTAACTGATTACATCCAAGAAAGAGAGCGAGAGATTCGTCAGGCGGAACGAGAAGATCGAAAGACTGAGTTGGAAGTGAGAAGAATAGAGGTGGAGACCAAGCGACTGGAAATGGAACAAGAAGCCAAGAAAATGGACCAGGAGACCAAGCGACTGGAAATGGAACAAGAAGCCAAGAAAATGGACCAGGAGACCAAGCGACTGGAAATGGAACAGGAGACCAAGAAACTGGAAATGGAACAGAATGCCAGGAGACAAGAAATGGAACATGAATACCGCTTGAAAGAGTTAGAACTCAAGACACAAACTAAGGGTGAAATAGATGCAGCAGAAGGAAGTTCATCTTCACCTGGGGCAACCTACATGAGTGGACAGGGTTACCATGCCATGAAGTTTCCCTTGGCGGTCTATGATGAAAGCAAAGAGAAGATATATCAGTTTTTGGATCGGTTCGAGGCTATGGCAGTCGCTATGGGACTAGATAGAACCAGATGGGCTCTTAAAGTATCCCAGTCTTTACGTGGTTCGGGCTACGAGGTCTACACACGCCTACCACCAGGACAGGAAAATCAGTATGAGGAATTGAAAGCAGCTTTGATGAAACATTATGAAGTCACAGCACAAACGTATCGGAAGAAGTTTAGATCGTCTAGACGAGAGCCGGGAGAACTATTCGCCGCCTACAGTCTGAGGCTGAAATCCTATCTCCAGAAATGGATGGACTTGGCAGAATTCCAGAGGGATTATGAGAGTCTCGAAGAGATGATGGTGGTAGACCAAATGCGAAAGCAAATGTCGAAACCTCTCAGAACCTTCTTGGGAGAACAAGGGGCGGAACGGATTGATGTGGTGAATAAGCTGGCGGAACGATTCGTGGAAGTACATGGTGAAACTGAGGAACTAAGTACACAAACCAAAGGTCAGGAGAAACCAGAGAAAAAGAAACATAAAAACTGGGAAGGAGAAAAAGGGGAACCTTATATAAAGCACACAGAGGAGAGTTCAGAAAAGGTGAAGGTAGGAAACCAGAGCACCTCGAATTCTCAAGCGAAACGACAATGGTCGGAGAAATGGTGTTCATTTTGCAAGGCGGCCTCCCACAACACAAAAGACTGCAGATCGAAACCTAAAAGTTCTTACTTCGCAGCATGCAAAGTGATTCCTACATCGGTGATCACAGACAAGGCTGAGGTCGGCGAAGGAGAAAGGAACAAAAAGGACACACGGGAAACCTAGGAAGGGAACAGAGTGCACTCACTGCCAGTCGACAACACATAATACTGTGGACTGCAGATGCAAGGCCAAACACGCCAATTGCATAACCAACCTCGAGGAATCAAAAGAGGAAGGCAAGGAAACGGTCAAGGAGATGAAAAACACTCAGGACCAAGAGAGACCACCTGTGGTTGAACTTATTGAAGTCAATGGCCAGCAGGTTGTTTGTCTCTACGATACCGGTTTGGATGGGGAAGCGGTGGTGGACGCCAGCTTGGTAAGCCCAGACCAACTTACAGGGGAGACCATAGAAATACAGCCGGCAATGAGGAGTGCTGTTACCATGACGCTGCCAATCGCCAAGGTGGAGATTAAATCCAGGTACGTCACGGGCATTATTCCAGCTGCTGTATTATCTGACTCCTTATTTCCAATGATCATTGGCACGAAATATGTCTTTTTGGGGATGCCCAAACAGCCATCCTACAAGGGAACAGTAGTCAGTGGATCTCAAGGGAAGGAAAAAGAGGCAGAGACACTATGCGACAACTCAGGGAGAGGAGAATTGCATACTGCCCAGAGGAAGGATACTACGTTGCATCCTTGCTACAGGAAGCTGCAAAGAAGTGCTGAGCCACCAGAACGGGGACAGTACTTTCTGAAGAATCAACTACTCTATCGGAGAGCTGGGAGGGGAGATAACCTGCATGAGCAGTGGGTGGTTCCAGAGACCCACCGTCCTCACATTCTTCAGAGTGGACACATCATAGGCGAGAATCGACATATGGGTGTCAGAGAGACCTTGCAGCACATATCCGGCCATTATTGCTGGCCAGGAATGACCGGAGATGTACGCCGGTGGGTGAAGTCTTGTTCGGAGTGCCAGAGAGCACCACCCAACAAGCGAATTAAGAGGAAACTAGCTCTTAAAGTGGAAGACAAAGTGGAAGTGTGGAGTCCAGCAGAGACCAATATACTCCAAGTAGGATGGAAAGGACCTTATCCTGTGGAAAAGGTGGTGTCCAAGAACATCTACAAAATACGGATCGGGGAAGAGAAGAAAAATCTCCCTAGACATCTCATTAGGAAATATGAGGAGAGATCCGGGAGCAAAGCTTCGCACTTTATGGTGATGGCAGCCATTAGGACAACGGTTACCAGTCCAGACGAAGACCAGAGATCGCCAGTACAACATAGGAGGGCCTATAGGACAGTACGGGATAGGTCAGATTTACTCAACGACAGGAGGAGGGAAATCACAAGTCAGGGAAAGGACAAGAGTGAAAGTTTCACCGGTAACCAAGTTCAGAAGGGGTGGGTAACGTCGGGAAAAGCGAGAATTACCCAGGACTCCAACCAAAGATTGGCTGACCATATACAATATCGCCCAAGATGGTCCTGGAAGCAAAAGCCCAGGAGGTTTGGGAAAGACGACTCGGTCCGACGAGGACGAGGCGGAACATCCCCAGAGGAAAAAACGGGGGAAACCAAGAGGACATGGAAGCAGTGTTACAATCAGGATGGGACAATCCGTTTGTATTGTGAGCCGTCGCTGACGCAAGTCGAAAGTAGGTCGACTGAACGTACAGGAGCGAGGAGCCAACACTAGTTTCAGTCGTTAGTAGTATAGTAGGGTGTCAATTAGAGCGCCTACTGGATAATGAAGTGAGCCATGTGAGGACCCAATCATATCATCAACACGTGATGTTAATAGCGACTTAGCAGAAGCTCAACGCACGATGGATGTGATGGACGTTGTTGCTGCAACGGGACTTCACAGTGGAATACTTTGGTAAGGAGAATGTAGGAGCAGATTTTTTATCCAGACATTCAGCTCCGGAGGAAGAAGACTAGGGTTGTGGATCATGGGAATCAAACCTACAGTGAGAAAGATTCGACGCGGTCTAATCTCTTAAGAGGGGGCCTCTGTAGTGAAAAACTGAAGAGTTAACGATTCCCAGATGGACGACTGTATACCCGACTAACCAGGTAGGAAAAGGGTTAACAAAGGAGTGACCAGGCGCATGTGTTTCTAGGTCAAGACCCAGAATGAGGCCAACACGACAGGTAAACTGCCGAGTGGAAATATTGGTTTGCGACAAAAGCGGAGAGTATTATTGGATAGCAGATTGCTGTCTGAACGCATGAATAACGGAAAAGATTCAGAGCTGGAATTTTCCACTAAACAATGATAATGCAGTCTGAATGCGAGAGGTCCAGCAATGTCAAGGACTATGCGGCACAAATGACCGATATAAAGAGGGTCAATTCTTTGTGTAAAGTTAGTGTGTGTTCCAAACTGACCTGAAGGAGATATGTTCTTGAGTGGGAATAGAAATACACGTCCCTAATGATGGAAATAGGGGATAATAGTGTGTTATTCGCTAAGTGTTATTTCGATTCCAGGAACATAGATGCCTAAATAAGGTATAAAGATATTAGATATAGTTTAGGATATGAATATAGATGTGCGTGAATAGCATTTATCATTGTTTTCTATTAGTAGGAATAGTATAGACGATTAGGTGAATCTTCTATCCTATGTCAGAGTGGGTTTTTTCGGAAGCCTTTTCATTTCGGCTGGAGGAAAAGACACTCACATAGGAGAGAAGAGGAAGCAGACACAGATCTCATTATTAAATGTATATCACACAGGTTTCCATACCAGTGCCGGGACTTATCAACTAAGAGATTACACAGATGGCTGTGGTCAAGATCACCCAGTGTTGATAACCCACGAGAAAGCACTTTAAAGTCATAACGCACGACACTTGTGCATAAGAAAGGAAGGAAAAGAAGTGGCATCTTAATAAGTCAGGAGGACAGAGAATGGAAAATAGAGATCATACAAACTAAAGGAAAAAGACTCAAATTACTCAGTATCAAAGAGTTGCAAGGTGCATACAAAGTGCCTATATCAATTAAGTGTAGAACTTTTACAGGACAAAAATAGAGAACAATAGAAACTCGATGTGTTTTCCAAGATGGAATTAAGAACGCTATAAGATAATAAAGAACATTCTGTACGCTGACAGCATATGGTGATCGGGTTAAATACATTCATACAGTGGTGAACATTTTTCATTACAAAAAACGGATATATCTACCGACTCAAGCAGACGGAGCTGTCAGGGTGAGACCGTTCTGTATCTATGTCATGTCCTGTACTCTAGCTGAGAGAAGAGACGAGAGAAACCACGGAGACTATCTATCAACATCTTATCTGGCAGCCACACTAGAAGAACATACAAACTACATAGACAATATCCATACATACACCAGACATAGTTTTTTATAATAAATCTTTTATCTTATCGTTGAAAGGAACTGTTGTCGGAGTATGTGTTGAGGGAGTAAGAGAGAGAGTGAAAGAAATAGATATATGGAAGGGAAGACAGAAGAGAGGAGTGTAGACCAAAGTCAGTCAATAATCCCAACAGATAATAAGTTTAAAGATGTGCTTGTTGAGTCCAGTCTCCTCTCTGGAATTTAACAGGACAGTTATAATACAACAATTCGTAGCATATGATACCACAACATCCAGCTTAAGAATGGAGGTGGAGGCAGTCACTGCGGCTCTCCGCTGGATGAAGAATACGACACACACACACATCGTGATTGTAACTGACTCAGAAAGCATGCTGACGAGGGTGAGGACGGGCAGACTTCGTGCGGAGTGGCTAGCTTCGCTTCGGAGGTCATGGGTGACAAGCATCGCCTGGATCTTTTCTCCGGGGCATGCCGGTGTGCTGGGAAATGAACAGGCGGACAGATTGGCTGGCTCTGCAGAACTTGGTGGAGTATTGGTACATGACAAGGCAGACATGGTTGCGGCCTTGTGGGAGCACGTGCACACCTCGGAGGAGTAAATGGATCACCATAGTCTGGCAAGAATGAGACAACGAGGAGTGACGAAGGGATCTGGCCGACGCTCAACGCTCAGAGGAAAGGCGAGACGAACTTATAATCAGATTGCTACTGGTACTGTTAGTGTTAGAACTCTTCGCTGGCTGCTGAGGATGGGGACGGAGCACTTATGGGAATGCCCCAAATGCTGTGATGTCGATTCCTAAATCAATCAATCAATGCAATTCAACTATATAAGACCATGTCAGATGCGAGAAGTCACGTAAGACAATTAATCCTCCCATGACATTTAACCAGTTAACTTTTTTTTTTTTTACTTTGGCGCTCGCTCGCTCGCTTTGAACTCAAGCGTAGTCCACCCTCACTTCTAGTATTGCTGGACTGAATTTTGCGCGCGAATTAGTTTTCTCTATTTGCAGTGTCCCTCGCCATCAGGCGGACCCACTCCGACTTCAGGGGTACTTGTAAGTTACATCCCCAAGTCAACGATGATAGATCAACATTTTAGTCCAACTAACCGGTGTAGGGAATGAACCCCTTACTTCGGCATCAGCACACCGGATGTTTAAAAACCTCGCGTTCTTGTCCGTTCGGCCAAGCTGCATTGACATTAACCGACGCCATACTGTTTCCGGTATGACATACTATTACTACGAACAACCAGTTCACAAGTTTCCGTGACATCAAAAGATCACACCCTGACCTTGTCTTGAACGCGCGCGCGCCACTTTCCCGTGACGTGCAGAACAGGTGTTGTCGGGTATTCCGAAATGTATCCAGCTATCATTTCAGCCATTGCAACAGTTGTATTCCTTTCGTATTTCATTTAGTTTTCGAAGGCATTTACAAGTAAAAGAACACAAAGTGTAAGGAGGCTTGACAAAATGCAAATTTAAAAAAAAAAAAAAAAAAAAAAGAAAAGAAAGAATTCATCAGCAAAATAGCAACAAGACAATATAACAATAAACAAACAACGGAAATGACGCAACAATTATGTTATGTTGTGTTATGTTATCACAATCGATCTACATACACTTTGGGCATTTCCAGATACTACAGTTATGTTATTTTGTGTTATGTTATCACAATCGATATCCTTGCACAATCTGCATTCCCATAAATTACAGTTATGTTATTCTGTGTTATATTGTCACAATCGATATCCAGCACAATGGGTATTCCCAGACAATTCTTTGTTTTTTGGTTTTTGGTTTTTTTCATATCCATTTTTACAGGACATCGTAGTCAACACCAGCATTTCTATCACTGTGATCTCTTGGCATGTTTACGATCAGTAGTTTGCCATTGCTTTCTGAACGATCGGCACCGATATCAACACGAAACTGACCCAACGCGGTCTGCTGCCACATCGCGCGCAGCTGCCATACACTACAGTTATGTTATGTCGTGTTATCACAATAAATATCCGTGCACATTGAACATTGCCTGACAGTATAGATATGTTATGTTGTGTTATCACAACCGATATCCCTGCGCATTGAACATTCCTAGACAGTACAGTAGTGTTGTGTTATCACCATCGATAAAATCCTCTTTGGGCATTCTCAGACACTACAGTTATGTTATGTTGTGTTATGTTATCACACTCGATATATCTCCTCTTTGGGCATTCCCAGACAATACAGTTATGTTATGTTGTGTTATGTTATAATAATCGTTATTCTTGCACATTTGTCATTTCTATACACGACAGTTATGTCATGTTGTGAAATCATAACCGATATCCTTGCACATTGGACATTCCTAGACACCACAGTTGTGTTATGTTATATTATGTTATCACAACCGATATCCTTGCACATTGGACATTCCTAGATACCACAGTTATGTTATGTTATATTATGTTATCACAACCGATATCCTTGCACATTGGACATTCCTAGATACCACAGTTATGTTATGTTATATTATGTTATCACAACCGATATTCATGCCCATTGGACATTCCTAGATACCACAGTTATGTTATGTTATGATTATGTTATCACAACCGATATTCATGCCCATTGGACATTCCTAGATACCACAGTTATGTTATGTTATATTATGTTATCACAACCGATATTCATGCCCATTGGACATTCCTAGATACCACAGTTATGTTATGTTATATTATGTTATCACAACCGATATTCATGCCCATTGGACATTCCTAGATACCACAGTTATGTTATGTTATGTTATGTTATCACAACCGATATCCTTGCACATTGGACATTCCTAGACACTACAATGACTACATTAAGACAAATGCGGAATCATGGGAATGAAAATGAGCGGAAGGAAATATATACAATGGAAGGTAGTTAACTCAGAGGTGCCGTGTATATGTTGATGGGTTTGTGGCGGACTTATCTTAGACACCCGTACCTCTGAGACATATGAGACACATGTACAGCTGAGATATCTGAAACATCTGAAACATGGGAACACCTTAGACATCTGAGAAATCGGCATATCAGAGACATCGGCATACCTGAAACACCTGAAACATCGGCATACCTGAAACATCGACATACCTAAGACGTCTAAGACATCGACATACCTGAGACATTGACATACCTGAGGCATCAACATACCTGAGGCATTGGCAAGCCTGAGACATCGACATACCTGAACTACTGACATACCTGAAATACTGACATACCTGAGACATTGACATACCTGAGACACCGACATACATGAAATACTGACATACTTGAGACATGGACATACCTGAAACACTGACATACCTCAGACATCTGAAACATCGACATACCTCAGACATCTGAAACATCGACATACCTCAGACATCTGAGAAATCGACATACCTGAGACATCGACATACCCGAGACATCGACATACCTCAGACATCGACATACCTGAGACATCGACATACCTGACACTGCCAAACCTCAGACATCTGAGACATCGACATACCTCGAACATCTGAGACATCGACATACCTCAGACATCGACGTACCGAGACATCGACAAACCTGAGACATCGACATACCTGAGACATATTAATCATCGACATACATGAGATATCTGAGACACCGACACATCTGAGATATCTGAGTCAACGACACAGCTGAGACAACAACACACATGAGATATGTGTGACATCTGAGACACCAACATATTTAAGACACCAGCACATTTAAGACACCAGCACATTTAAGACACCAGCACATTTAAGACACCGGCACATTTAAGACACTAGCACATTTAAGACACCAGCACATTTCAGACACCAGCACATTTAATACACCAGCACATTTAAGACACTAGCACATTTAAGATACCGGCACATTTAAGACACTAGCACATTTAAGACACCAGCACATTTAAGAACCAGCACATTTAAGACACCGGCACATCTGAAGCTCCTAATCTCGTTATACACGGCAAACATCCCTGGGTGATCGGACACTGTGAAGAGTATACCCCTCTCTGGCAGGATGTCAACATCAGTACAGTATATTTGTAGTTTCCAGCCACTCTCGTTTGATATTCATTGAAACCCCCGCCTGGTGCTAGGGAGCTCGTGCGCAGCAATGAGAAGCTACTTGTATGATCTATGGGAGGATACTGAAGCACTTAGGACGGCTGGGTTTGGTTTGTAAAGGATTAGAGAAATCACGACTGCAGCAGGAGATGACAGTGTAATTTGAAACAGATTGGTATGTGCAGATCAAGTGAGAGAGAGAGAGAGGGGGGGGGGGGGGGGGAAGGGGGGGGAAGAGAGTTGAGTGTATGAGAGAGAGTGAGTGAGAGAAAGAGCGTATTGAGAAATAGATATGAGAGGGAGAGAGAGAAAAAGAGAAAGAGAGAGAGAGAGAGGAAGAAAGAGAGGGCTGGAGGCAGTGAGAGAGTGAGAGTGAGAGTGTGATAGAATGAGTGTGAGAGAGAGTGAGAGTGTGAGAGTAACTGAGAGTGAATGAGCGAGAGAAAGAGAGGGGAAATGAAAAGAGGGAGGAAGAGTTGAGTGTAAGAGAGAGAGAGAGAGAGAGAGAAAGAGAGATAGTGTATGTGTGTGAGAGAGAGAGAGTGTGTCAGAGAGAAAGAGAGAGAGTGGGTATGATAGTGAGAGGGGAAGAGAAAGGGATGGGGGCACTGAGAGAGTGTCTGTGAGAGAGTGAGTGAGAGAGAGAGGGAGGGGATTGAGAGTGTGAGAGTGAGTGAGAGAAAGACAGTTTGTTTGAGGGAGAGTGGGTCAGAGAGAGAGAGAGAGAGAGAGAGAGAGAGAGAGAGAGAGAGTGAGAGAGAGAGAGAGAGAGAATAAACAAACAAAATGCATATGCCTTTCAATTAACTCAGTTAAAGTCAACATAAATCACAGTGAGGAAAATGAACAATCAACTGATTGCACCCACTTTTAATTTTTGTGTAGCCACCTGGACGAATCTGATTTTAAAAATTGACTTCTGATTCCACCCTAAAATGGGTACCAGAACTTGTTTTGGGAAGTGAAAACGCCCGACGCAGTGTACACCACTTCACCTCTGTTCTGTAAAGATAAGCGTGCGGCATCAGTTGCACAATACGTCTTGAGGCTTGTAAAAGTCTGCTTTACTTACTGAAGACGAAAGGAATTGGTTGGGTTAGAAATACCGGGGTGTTGCCGAATGAGAGAGCGTTCTTTATAGGACGGGCCTCTGGATGATGGTGCTGAATAGATGATGATGAATTGATGTCACTGCTGTTGGGGCAGGATCGTGAGGAACGACAATGTCACCTTTGTTGTACACGAACATAGAGGAAGTTGCGTTTCTTTTCAGGACGGGGGGGGGGGGGGGGGGGGGAGAAGAAGAAGAAGAAGAAGAAGAAGAAGAAGAAGAAGAAGAAGAAGAAGAAAAAGAAGAAGAGGAAGGAGGAGGAAGAGGGGAGGAGAAGGAGAGAGGAGAGAGAAGAGAATAGAGAAGAGTGAGAAGAGAAAGAGAAGATTTAATGAGGAGAAGAAGATAGGAGAAAGAGAGGGGAGAAGGAGAGAGAGAAGGATGAGAAGAGAAGTAGAAAAAGAGATAAGAAGGATGAGTGGACTTCATTTACTTATG
>JACEFZ010012717.1:0-32500 GCA_014155875.1 Cepaea nemoralis
TTTTTTGGTTTTTTCCCCTTGGTGGGGGACTTGATTTTCTAAATGACCCTGAAGCTATGCCGCGGTAGCGACTCCACAGGGCCCCCAAGCCGGACAGTAAAAGGGTGAGAAAACAAAGAAAAACCCCCGGGTCTTCCGGTTGGGGTTGAAGGGGGGTTTTACTCCCCTTTGTAAAAACCTTTCTTTGTTACGAAACAAATACATGAGGCCTCGATATCGGACGGACTTATCTGGACAACGACCTTGGAACGTTAAAGGACTTTTGAGATTTGGAACATGGAATGTACGGACACTATATCGAGCTGGAGCGGCCGAAGAACTAACCCGGGAGCTGGTTGAATATCAAATGGATATCACAGCAATTCAAGAAATAAGGTGGCCAGGAGAGGGTACTTTAGAGCAAAATGGAATGATTATAATATATGGAGGAAACACCCAAAATAACATGAATTAGGAACAGGATTTGTCATCAAAAAAGAGTTATGGGGGAACATTTTAAACTTTAAAGCTTTAATGACAGGATTAGTAAATTACGAATAAAAGGTAAATGGAAAAATATAACGATGATTAATGTACATGCACCTACTGAAGAGAAAGAGATGATATTAAAGAAGACTTTTATAATGATCTGGAAGATGTCATAGAAGAAACCCCCAAACAGGACATCCTGATTGTGCTGGGAGACTTCAATGCAAAAATAGGTAGAGAGCAAACTAATAAAAAGTGGCCGTATGGAAAGCCTACATACAACTTCAAATGATAATGGATGGAGAGTCATCAACCTGGCAGAAAGCCAAAGGACTGCAGATTAGCAGTACCGAGACTACAAAGAAAGGATATACACAAACAAACTTGGAACTCATGTGACAAGAGAACCTATAATCAAATAGATCACATTTTAATTAACAACAGAAATGCATCAAACATACAGCAAGTCAGAAGTTATAGAGGAGCTGAGTGCCATAGTGACCATTTCCTCGTTGGAGCAAAATTTAAAATAAAACTTAAGAGAGCTTTCTATACTAAATTACAAAGATTACACCCAACATATAACAGAGAAAAACTACAAGACATTACAGTCAAAGAGAAATTTACAGATGAAATAAAATGTAAACTTGAAACTTTGCAAAACCCTTTGGAGGAAAGCGTTGACCAAACTTGGTTGAACATCAAGAATTCAATCTACCGCAGAAGAATGTCTCGGTGTGTCAACCACGCATAGAAAGAACAGATGGTTCAATCAAAAATGTGAAGAAGCAGTCACTAAGAAGAAGAATGCCAGACATGTATGGTTAAATGACATCAATAACATCCAAAAGGAAGAGCATTATAGAAATGAATGTAAAGAGGCTACAAAAATAGTCAGACAGCAGAAGCGAGAATATATGAGTAATATAATCAAAGATTTGGAAACTAATCACCAGAAAAATGAATCCAGAAAGTTTTTAAAGTACTGAAGTCAATGAAACGAGGGCACCAACAAAAACACATATGGTTTAAAAGACAAAAATGGAATATGATAAATACCAATGAAGAAATGTGCAACACATGGAAAGAATATTTTATTGAATTACTAAATTGTGAGCTCCAAGTACATTTTCCCACAGGAAGAGGTTCTAACATGCGAACCACAAATTGAAGAACCTACATTTTGAAGAAATCCTATATGTAATCACACGACTTAAAAACAATAAGGCAACTGGACTGATGGAATTGCTGCTGAATTTATAAAGGCAGGTGGCCATGCATTACATCTAAAGCTATACGAACTAATAATAAAAATCTGGAGGACAGAAGAATTACCCCATGACTGGAAAGAGTCATTATTGATACCTATCTTTAAGAAAGGAGACAAGTTCCAATGTGGAAATTATAGAGGAATATCACTACTGTCCACAAGCTATAAGATACTATCCGCAGTATTACTAAATAGACTAAAACCATATTCAGAAGACATATTAGGTGACTACCAGGCGGGTTTTAGACAAAACAGATCAACAATAGATCAGATATTTATCTTACGACAAATAGCCGAGAAACATTGGGAATATAAAAGAGATCTCCATAACATTTTTGTGGATTTTAAAAAAGGCTTATGATAGTGTCCATAGGAATAGTCTATGGAATGTTATGCAGGAATTTGGAATACCAAGGAAGTTAATTAACATGACCAAACCATGCATGGAAGATACTTATAATATAGTACATATAAAGGCAGGAAATCAGACCCCTTCCAAATAACATCTGGCTTGAAACAGGGTGATGCACTATCGCCGCTACTCTTCAATCTGGCTCTAGAGAAAGTTGTAAGGAGAGGTAAAGGAGGAATGTGATATTGGAGGAACATCCAAGCTGCTTGGTTATGCAGATGATATAGATATTATAGGGCAAAGTGAACAAAAGACATTAGAAATATTGACTCACTTAAAGGAAAAAGCCCAACAGATGGGGCTGGTTTATCAACCAAGATAAGACAGAATATATGGTAATTTCAAGAGACGGAATGGCTAAAAACTCTGGCCACATACAAATAGATAATATGACCATTAAAAGAACGGAAACATACAAATACCTGGGTACAATCTTCAACTGCTCCAACATCATAAGGGAAGAAATACAAACTAGAATCAACTCTGGAAATAAGATATACTATGCACTACAACATCTACTAAAATCAAAGGCGCTATCTCGTAACACCAAAATCACAATATACAAAACACTGATCAGACCAGTTGTGCTGTATGGCTCTGAAACCTGGAGTACAACGAAAGGAGACGAAGCCTTGTTACAAACCTTTGAGAACAAAATTTTAAGACGCATCTTTGGACCCATTAGGGATACACAAAGTGGAGAGTGGAAAAGAAGAAGTAACAAAGACATTTATGATTTGTTTAAGTCCCCGCTAATCACTGGTATCATGAAGGCTAATAGACTACAATGGCTGGGGCATATAGAAAGAATGGAAGATAATAGGGAAACAAAACTCGCTTACACTCAGGAAATAAATGACCGTAGACCCCGAGGTAGACCAAGAAGGCGGTGGAGAGATAATATACATACAGACCTACAAGCACTTGGAATCAACGACTGGCAAGAGAAGGTCCACCAGAGAGACGAATGGAGACAGATTGTATTTGCAGCAAAGAACCTCAATGGCTCGGAATGCTGAAGAAGAAGAAGAAGAATATATATATATATATATATATATATATATATATATATATATATATATATATATATATATATATATATATATATATGGGACCCATAACCTATCATCACCATCATCGTCATCATCATTATCATCATAGTCATCATCATTGTCATCATTATAATCATCATTATCATCATCATCATTACCATTATCATCGTCATCATAATCATCTTCGTCTTGGTCATAATCATAATATTCATCATCATCATCATCATCATCATCATCATCGAAACCATCATCACAATCTTCATCATTATTGTCGTCATCATCATAATTATGATCAGTATTAATCTGATCATTATCTTCTCCCTCTCCTCCTCCTCCTCCTGCTTCTTCTTCTTCTTCTTCTTCTTCTTCTTCTTCTTCTTCTTCTTCTTCTTCTTCTTCTTCTTCTTCTTCTTCTTCTTCTTCTTCTTCTTCTTCTTCTTCTTCTGCATCGGTGCCATCAGCATGCAATTCTGGCTACATCTCGTAAGATGTAACCTCAGAACAAGTAATCAAATTATTGCCGAAAATAAATCACACACACACACACACACACACGCATACACACACGCATACACACATATACACACACACTCATACAGAGAGATATAGAGAGAGAGAGAGAGAGAGAGAGAGAGAGAGAGAGAGAGAGGAGAGAGAGAGAGAGAGAGGATGCTTTTCTAAACGATATCTTTTTCGCAACATCTTTTCTACCATATGTTTTTGCTGTTCATGAAATGGGAAAGATGCAATAACTGTAATTTATTGCGCTCGTGTTTTCCGTCATTCATTCAATAACCTTTCCATAAATCACGATTTTTGAATGAGTATGGTACAGGAGGACCGGGTGGAGATATTCCTGCACGGAAGTGGGAAACTAAGGATGTAGCATGTATTGGGTATTGACGTTGTCATCAATGTAATGGTCATTATCATCAAGGCCACCATTATCATAATCATCGTCAAATTGACATTATAGTCACTACTGCAGCTACTTGAACAACATAATCATCATTATTATCATCGTCATCCTCATCAGGGTCGTCGTCATCATCATCATGATCACCAACTTCTTATTCTTCTGCTGCTGCACTGATAGCATCAAAACGGGAACTCTTCATTGGTTACCGACGAAAGGGACAGGGCACATGTGAAAGTTTACAGACAGCAATGACGATGGTTCTTGATTTCATATTTCATTTCTTCTTCTTCTTCTTCCTCTTCGTCTTCCTCTCCTTTTCTTCTTCATTTTCCTACTCTTGCGCTTCCTCTTTCTCCTTCTTATTCCTTCTTCTCCCTCCCTCCCTCCTCCTCCTCCTCCTCCTCCTCCTCTTTCTTCTTCTTCTTCTTCTTCTTCTTCTTCTGATGACGCTGCTTTTTCTTCTTCTTCCTTGTCTAAGGGAACATATATTAAAACAAATCTCATCGCCATTGTTGTTAATGCCGTAAAAACAACATTGGAATAACCACTCTCTCGAAACCTCAGGTCAATAACATACTGGTGGATAAATCAGATTCCGTCTACCCCCCCCCCCCCTCTCTCTCTCTCTCTCTCTCTCTCTCTCTCTCTCTCTCTCTCTCTCTCTCTCTCTCTCTCTCTCTCTCTCTCTCTCTCTCTCTCTCTCCTATCTTTATCACACTCCCTCTGTTTCATCCCTCAAACTCGAGAAGTGCACTCTGGAATGGCGTTTACAAAATGAGTCATTCTCCATCGTTCTTCGCCTCGGTCCGGTTTGTTTTGGCAGGCCGTTTAAGAAGTTCTATAATTGTTATGTTTCCAGGAGTGAGTTACCGTGTTGTTTCAGTGAGTTTTCTTTGGCCCGAGAGCCATGGGTTAACGTTGTTAGCGCGCTTGCTTATCGCGTCGGAAAGGTTTAAAACGTTTAACGGGTGGTTTTAAATTCTAGAGGGTTTCTTTCATTGCATCGGATTTTATCCCATATAGTTCGGTCCCTTTTCGCAGTGCAGCCTATTGAAAACGTCGCCAGAAATCGCAAACTCCGTAGCTGTAGGTTTAAAATCCGCTTTTATTCTTTCCCTGAGCTCATCGACACCTTAACTGCTAGAGGTGTCCATCATCCTGAACACTGTTGCAGATTACAGACAGGTCCCAGGTCATCGCTTTGCTTCGACACACCGTATCAGAAAATTCATTCATAACCATATGTACGAGTTCGTAACTTTCGAGATTTTCTATTTACGGGCATTATCTCATTAAAAATAACAGAAATGTTTTGTCACAGAAAATCATTATCATCACGGGTGCAATTTTCCCGGAGACTTCTGGGTGTTATCGCTGGAGCTACGGAGTCGGTGCTTTGTGCGATGTTATCGGCAAGCGACAAGAGTGTAAAATAGGATGATACTCGGTGTATTGAAGTCGACCCTCTTGACTTGTGTACTAATTTATTTCTTCTTCTGCTGCTATTTTTTATCCTTTCTTGGTGTATCTTGTCAATCCATTTAGGTATGTATTCGACCACCCTACATACCTAAATGGATTGGCAAGATACTACACACAGGTGATAGAAACCTGGTAAGGCCGACACACCACAAAACCTCCTGCGTCATCGATTGCACGGCACGTTTTGGAAACAGGTCATGTGATTGATAGAGACATTGTCTTTCGCGTAATGTTTAACAACAAAATAGTCGCTTGTTTGCAGAAGCCATCATTATTAATCTACATAGGTCATTTGTGTGCAAACAAAAAGGCATGATAGTCAGTACACAATTACCTGGTAGACAATTGCAATTACTGTGCGAACATGTGTATATTTCAGCTTGAAGGATTTATTCTAGTTATTTTACTTTATGCTGTGTAATTTCTGCAGTATATACCTGACCAGATGCAGTGAAATATACCAGGCAATAAATCGTGCACTCTATTGTTTATGTCTTCGTTTTTCACATATGTCTTCAATGAAACCACGCAAAGCCTTTTTTCTATCACCTGCAGCACCCCCCCCCCCCCCCCCCCCCGTGTCTTCTCAATATTTTTCACCTCTTTCTGTAATTCTGTTCTCCGTGTGTTTTTAGTTCTCTCGCTATTTTGTTTGCCTTGTGGGTTCCACACTAGAGAGTGTCTAGTTGTATTGTCCTCAGGTTTTCTCAGATTGTGTGATATCCAGCGCCAGTGTCGTTTCCTCCCCTCTTGTTCACTGAAATGTGTTTATTTCTCGCCATAACCACTACATTGGTGATTCTGTCATCATTGTATTCCCACGTTTCTGCGCAGGCGCCAATTAGCGAATGTTTGCAGTTGATTAATATTTCATTTAGTTGTTCTTCATGGTTCTGGCCAACACGGTGGTACCGATTTAACTTTGCAGTTAAAATGTCTAAGTTTGGTGCTAAGTTTAACTTAAACAATTTCCCTAGTATCATGAAAGCTCATCTTGCCTTTTCTATTTTTATTTTAGTATTTCTGTCTATTCCCCTAATTTTGTCTAGTTTACGTAGATATTCCTAACCAGCTTCCACGGCACGCTTCCTTTCACACTTTAGACACTCATGTCTTTCACATCTTCACTTTCCTATATTGTATTTGTTTTATGAACCAATCTTCTTCAATGTAGCTGTACAACTATACAGCTAGTATATATTTTTTTTTTAAAAACGACCAGAAAAGAAGCACATGATTACAACTTGGCCTGCCGAAGCGAAGACCTTAACAGGTTCCATGTACAATGAAATACATTATCAAGACAACAATCGGTGCAACTCTATTCTCAGCAGCAAACAAGAGGAGCACATTATGATAACTCAGCTAATATGAAGCATGTGATGCATCACGATGATTACCCCCTGCTCAGAATCTGCAATACTGTATTTCCCGGACGAGCTCCCCAAGAACTCACGAACATGACTCCTGTAACAGTGCGGCGACCTTCTTGTTAAGATAAAAATGGTTCCTACCCGTAGGTAACTGGAGAGAGGAGAAAGAGGTCTCAGGAAGGAAGAAAAAACACTACTAATTTTATTTAAGTGTCTTCCTTGCTGGAAAAGAAAAGGGATAGCGTGATTCTTTTATAGAAAAATGAGGCTTGACAGATTTAAGAAAGGTTCAGAGGCACTCAGAAATACTAACAGTGACAATACCCTCGTTCTGCACTCGTTCTTAGCATTACGAGCAATCAGCGAGTACGCCGGAGATCTGTATTTGAAATGACAAGCGAGATAATAAATGGCTGGTGGGGTTGTGTGAACTGTGTCTGGTTGCGGGGCAGTTACAAATACAGATGCAATTAACAGACGTCTCGTGAGTTGTTGAGAACTAGGAAACAGATACGTGAAAGGGAACCAAAACTGCCGTCTCCTGAAGAGAACTTAAGAAAGTGCAGATGGGGTTACAGGATACGAGCTTGATAGAGGGGAGCCGCGGAAAGGCTGTGGCTAAAACCCTGGCATGCCGGTCTAATGTGGATATGGTCAAATCCCATTCGAGGCAGTGGTTTGTGTCCATTGATCTGGGCTTCCGGGTCCACCCAGTCCACGAAAGAATATCAGGACAGGCAGTGAGTGGTCAATATTGACCACATGGCCGCTGAGTGTCAGTTGAAATAAGGATATGGTGCTATCATCATATACCCACCTACGACTGGTTATTGTTTCTTGATTTTATTGTTTCTTCTCTTTACTATTTCTTCTTTTTATTGTTTCTTCTCTTTATTGTTTCTTCTCTTTACTATTTCTTCTCTTTATTGTGTCTGCTGTTTATTGTGTCTGCTGTTTATTGTGTCTGCTGTTTATTGTGTCTGCTGTTTATTGTGTCTGCTGTTTATTGTTTCTGCTGTTTATTGTTTCTTCTCTTTATTGTTTCTTCTCTTTATTGTTTCTTCTTTTTATTGCTTCTCTCTTTATTGTATCTGCTCTTTATTGTTTCTGCTCTTTATTGTTTCTTCTCTCTATTGTTTAGTCTCTTTATTGTTTCTTCTCTTTATTGTTTACTCTCTGTATTGTTTCTGCTCTGTATTATTTCTGCTCTCACTATATGTTCTGTTTCGTTTATATTATTTATTATTCACGTTCATGTTCTGTGCGCTATATTCATGTTTTCTGTCTATGTTCTATGTATCCATATTCTTCATTGTTGTTATTGAAGTTCCCTGTTTATTTACCCCCTTTCGCATCTTTCAACCTCAGAGGTAATAAAGTAAAACAAAGGGCCCTATATAGGGGTGTATTTTTACTGACTGTGCAGTGTTTGAAAATATTGCCCGTCCAAGTTTTGTATTTACCTATTATGTTGCATGAAATTTACAGAGGGTGAATACAAAACCTGGACCGGCAATATTGTCAAACACTGCACAGTCAATAAAATTACACCCTATACAAACCCTGAGGCGTATTGGGCACAGCGTGCTAGTCCCACATTTGTCCATACCACCTCGGCCGCCTTTACTTCCCAAAAATGTCCTGGTAATCCTTTCAGGCTGGGTTGAACTAGGAGCCCAAATACAGTTTAAAAATACGCTTCCATGTGGATTCGAACATGTAACAACAGGGTTGGCAGGCAAGAATATAACCGCTGCGCCACCACGATTACTTTAATTTCATAAGTTTGACCTTTTAATCATAATACTTGCCTTATGATGTCTTCATTTGGTATCTCTGTCTGTCTGTCTGTCTGTCTGTCTGTCTGTCTGTCTGTCTGTCTGTCTGTCTGTCTGTCTGTCTGTCTGTCTGTCTGTCTGTCTGTCTGTCTCGTTTCTCCTATCTATCCATCGTCTCTCCTCTCTCTTTTCTTTATCTTCTATTTTTCTCTCTCTCTCCCCTCTCGACCCCCCCCCCTCTCTATCGTCTCTCCTCTATGGTTTCTCTCTCTCTCGTCTCTCTCTTTCTCGCCTTCTCTCTCTCTCTCTCTCTCTCTCTCTCTCTCTCTCTCTCTCTCTCTCACACACACACACACACACGTCCTTACCATTTACTCTTGTAATCTTTCCTGTCTTATCAACTACCCGAATCTGTTATTTTTTAACACTGTTTCTCATTACAGTTTCTTGATCGTCTCTTTCACGTCTACCATAATTATAGTGAACAGAGTGGCTCCTTATTTCCTGTCTTCTTCTCTGCCTTAAAAAATAAAAAAAAAATAAATAGAAACCAGACTTGCCTATGGAAACTATTCGTTCCACCTCTTTGTTGTAGCCATTTCTTTGTGGTTGTAATTGTTGAACCAAATATGAAAAAAAGCAGTTTTATAGTGTCTTTCTTTTTGGCCCACAACGCTGAAGAGTTGCAGGTAAATACACGTCCACATTTAATTATCTATAAGCCTTTCCTTTGATACTACAAGTGTCACACAATACTTCTCACCTATTTTTTCTTATTTTAAGTGTCAGCACATCTAAAGCCACTTACCCGGTTTACAATTAAAGCCACACAAATAATGAAGTCCACTTCAGGTGGACCTGGTTATTATGAAGATGAAACAAGAGTTAATCATATTCCCTTGTACCTATAATTATGAAGACGCGGTGGCGTAGAGGTTGGGGACTTGGCTTGTCAGGTGCTGTAGGTTCAATCCCCGGGACAGGCTAGTACGGTCTGGGTGGACGAAGTAGATAGCGAACTGCGCTAGCAATGTTATGATCATGGTAATGTTGTGAGCCCGTGAGTTCGGCGCCTGGGCTCGTTGCTTGTCAGAATGAGGGATCGATTGGCCACCTATTCCTCCTTGCTCTATGTCTACAAAATGTGATGGCGACACGACATCACAAACCCATAGCAGAAAACTGCAATCGGTACATTTCAAGTAGAAGAAGAAGAACAGTCTGGGGTCGACACAGACTCATTAAAAAGGAGTCATCTGTCATTTACTGCCAATTTAGTATCTTGCGGTGTATGGCAGAGGGGTTTTGAGCCTGAGGAATTAAGGCCTCCTGGCTAGTGCAGTCGCCGCGAACTGTGCAGGCTAGAGTTTTCTTTCTATTTGCCTCCCACAGAAAAAAACTCCACACCTTACCGAGGATTCGAACCCGGGTCTCCCGAAGCATTCTATTCCGGCATTATAGCCACTCGGCCAGCCGCTCCTCAAATAATAAAAAAAGAGTACGAGACAATTCTCAGAATCTTCTGGGAACTGTGTGGTGCTAATCGGCACCCTAACCGTATATGACAAGGAATACACCTTCACACCCTAAAGGCATTACTTGCTATGGGGTTGTACCAATACAGTGCAAACCGCTTAAGGCGATCTCGGATGTGACGAATTTATGTTGTGAAGAAGAATATTGTATTGTAAGCTGTAAAGGCATTACTATATGCTTGAACTTTTTAAAGAGGAATTTCTTATAAGAATAACTATTTCTGGGGTCCCAGGTGAGTTCGCTTTATCAGATCTGCTCTGTATTTCTAAACATTGAGGTTGGCGTGAGGGCCACTGCACATAGATATCGGTGTAAGTACTCAAGTCTCCTCAATAGATTACACAATGAACGAACGAACGAACGAACGAACGAACGAACGAACGAGCGAGCGAACGAAAGAACGAACGAACGAACATTATTTTCCAAAGGTCACAAATTGGGCTCACAGACCCGTCCTGCATTCGGCCCTTCCAATCACTCATCTTTCCTGCTTCAATAATCTATTGTGCATGTCATATTCACATGGGAAACAAACCATTGTCAAATAAAAGTTGTGAACATAAGCAATGCATATTACCTGACAGGCAGGCAGCTATATTGCTATAAACACGCACTGCATAAAGACATGCATATATACCTGCATATATACTTACATCCTTTACACAAACTCTAACAGTTATGCACCCACTCAATAACACACAAATACACATATACTCGTTTACAATAACCAACTCACTAACAAAAGTATACTTATAAATGCATACATACATACATACTGTCTCGATTTCTCCATCTCTTTCTCCATCTCTTTGTCCATCTATTTCTCCATCTCTTTGTCCATCTCTTTGTCCATCTATTTCTCCATTTCCTTCTCCATCTCTTTCTCCATCTCTTTCTCCATCTCTTTCTCCATCTCTGTGTCCATCTATTTGCCCTTCTCATTTTTTTTTTGTTTTGGTTAGTTTTTTTGTTTTGTTTATTCTCATCTTATCATTTTGTATGCCACTTGATTTTATCATGTATAATATAACATTACTGTGATGTGAGTGAGAGAGTTAGTGAGTGAGAGTGAGAGAGAGAGAGAGAGAGAGAGAGAGAGAGAGAGAGAGAGAGAGAGAGAGAGAGAGAGAGAGAGAGAGAGAGAGAGAGAGAGAGAGAGCAAGAGAGAGAGAGAGAGAGAGAAAAAAGAGAGAGTTGAATTGCATCACTAATTTTTACGCTACATAATGTATATGTACAATTTGTTTTCTCCACTTCTTGCAATTGCGAGAATTCTCACGACAATCGTCAGTGTCTCAATTGTGTGTAAAGTGTGGGAGTTTGTTCTTATTAGTTTCAGTGATCATGTGAGGCATCATGTATGTGTCTAGATGTGAGGATGTGTGTATGGGTGTGTATGTGAGGGATATGTGTGTGTGTGGGGTGTGGGAATGTATGTGTGGAGGGGTTGTGTGTGGGGGATGTGTATGGGTTAATGGGTGATGTGTGGATGTGTGAAGGGATGTGTAGTCGGTGGTGGATGTATGTGTGTGTGAGGGATATGTGTGTGTGTGTGTGTGTGTGTGTGGGGGGGATATTTGAGAGGATAGTTGGAAGTATGTGGGTGTTGGTGGGTTGGGAGGGGGTGTCGGTAGGGAGTATGTGTTTGGGTGGGTGAATCGGTGTGTAGGAGATTGTGTGGGTTGGGGGTGGGTGTGGGGGATGAGTGTGGGGGATGTCTGTGAATGGGATATGTCTGTGTGGGTGGGAGTGTGTGAGTGTGGATGGGGTAAATGTGAGTGGGTCTAGGATGTATGTGTGGGTGATGAGGATGTTTGTAGGTGGAGGATGTGTGAGTGGGTGGGAGATGTGTGGGCGGGGATGTGTATGGGGAATGTATGTGGGGGATGTGTGTGTGGGGGGAATGTTTATGGGTGGAGTTTTGTGTGGGAGGGGAGATGTGTGAGAGGTGGGGGAGGTGTGGGATGTGCAGGTGATTGAAGGATGTATGCGAGGATGGGGGATGTGTGTTTGGCTGGGTGGTTGGGGTGTGTGTGGGTGGGAGGGTAGATGAGAGATGCATGTGTTGATGGGCGCGTGGGTGATGTGTGGGTGTGAGTGGTTGATGGATGAGTACGTGAGTGGGTGGATGTGTGTGAGAGATGAGTGTATGGGTGGGGGAGGTGTGTAGTTGTGAGAAGATGTGTGTGAGCGGCGGATGTGTGTGGGTGGGGTATATGTGGGTGGCGGGGTGTGTGTGGGTGGGAGGTGTGTGTTTTTGGGTTATGGGTGGGGGATATGTGTGGGCAGGTGGGGAGATGTGTTTATGGGTGGGGATGTGTGTATAGGTGGGGATGTGTAGTTGAGAGGTGGCGAATATTGGGTGGGTGAGTGGGTGTAGGTTGGCTGATGTGTGTGTGGGTGGGTGGGGAAAATTGTGAGAGTGCGGGATATGTGTGTGGATAGGTGCGGGATGTGTGGGTTGGCGGGGGTATGTGTGTGTGGTTTCTTCTTCTTCTTCTTCTTCTTCTTCTTCTTCTTCTTCTTCTTCTTCTTCTTCTTCTTCTTCTTCTTCTTCTTCTTCTTCTTCTTCTTCTTCTTCTTCTCTTCTTCTTCTCTTCTTCTTCTTCTTCTTCTTCTTCTTCTTCTTCTTCTTCTTCTTCTTCTTCTTCTTCTTCTTCTTCTTCTTCTTCTTCTTCTTCTTCTTCTTCTTCTTCTTCTCCTCTCTTCTTCTTCTTCTTCTTCTTCTTCTTCTTCTTCTTCTTCTTCTTCTTCTTCTTCTTCTTCTTCTTCTTCTTCTTCTTCTTCTTCTTCTTCTTCTTCTTCTTCTTCTTCTTCTTCGTGTGTGAGGATGTGTGTGTGGGTGGGGAAATGTGTGTGGGTGGGGGATCAGTGGGTGGGTGGCGGCATAGTATGTTTGCCTGGTTCTGTGTGAGTGCGTGGAGGTATGTGTGGGTGGGTGGGGGAGGTTTGGTGGGTGGGGGATGTGTTGGTGGCTGCGGGATATGAGGGTGGATGGGGGATGTGTCTCACAACATTGCAATATGCACTGTTTATGTTTACAACTTTCATTTGATAATGTTTTTTTTTTGTTTTCTCATGTGAATGTATCATGCGTAAGATGCATTGTTTATGCTTACAAAATCCATTTGACAATGTTTTTTTCCCACTATGTTAATGTAACATACACATTTGATGAATGAAAGATGAGTGATTGAAAGGGCCGAATGTAAGACGGGCCTGCGTGCCCAATTTGTTACCCTTTTAAAATAAAGTTTGTTCGTTCGTTCGTTCTTTCGTTCGTTCTCTATGTCCGTCTCTTTGCCCATCGCTTTGTCCATCACTTTCCTCATCTCTTTGTCAATCTCTTTCTCCATATCTTTCTCCCTCTCTTTCTCCTTCTCCCTTCCCCATCTCTTTCTCCAAGGAGAAACTCACTCCAAGAAACAGAGAAGAGCTCAGTTTGTGTATACCAGAATCACACAAGCTATAAATGTTCTTTATGTGGGTAGGTGTAAACATTTTACAATTTTGCCACAACATCAGCCTAATAGGCCTACTCTTGACGATGCTCAGCGGCCGGTGGGTTTTTGGGCACGTTATCTGTGTATACTAGGACTTCACGCCACAGGACTGTCACTTGTTTTGTGCCCTTGAAAGAACATTTGCGAGGTTAGAGGTTTGCAGCTGGCAACGAGGTAATGGTGTGGCCTAAGATTGATTTAAGGCCTCACCCAATTATTCTTAAAGAAGGTTTCAACAAGCTAGTTGGCAGGTGGACAAGGTTTGTTACCAGGTAGGGTGACTATGTTGATAAATAATATAAACAACAGTTCTGGTTCGCGCTATTGTAATGAACAAACGTTATTCGTAAAATTAATGTGCCGAAGGATAATATATCGTCAATTGTGACCTCCCACAGAAGAGCGATGTATGGCCATAATAGGGTCATCGTGTTATTTGTTTCGTGGTATCTTCCGCACAGTCAAAATACCAAATTAGTGCATAAAAGAATTCAGGAACTGACTAATAAAAGAACAAGTACATCAACAGGCTGTCTAAAAACTAAAGATGGCAAAATCATAATAGAAACAGATCAGATTCTACATGTATGGACAGATTATGTGAAAAACCTTTATAATGATAACAGAAAGGAGCAGTATGATATTAGATTTAATAATGAATTACCGCCAATTTTGAAGATGGAGGTTCGAAATGTTCTTAAGCATTTGAAAGCTGGCAAGGCCCCTGGTGCAGCAACATCACAACAGAAAGGATTAAAGCTTTAGAAGAATTTGGACTAGAGCAAGTCACCAGACTGCTGAACACATTATATGATACTGGAGATATACCTCCTGAATTATGTAACTCTGTATTTATTGCAATCCCAAAGAAATAAGGAGCCTTGGAATGTGATCGACATAGAACAATTAGTATAATGAGTCACATCACACAAATTTTGCTACGAATTATCATGCAAAGAGTGAGGAAGAAAATACAACCTGACATAGGGGAAGAACATTGTGGGGTTATAGAAGGAAAGGGTACAGTAAATGCTGTGTATATGCTGCGAACAGTTATTGAACGTGCTATAGAAGTAAACAAGGATATACATCTTTGCTTTATTGACTACACAAAGGCTTTTGATAGAGTTAGACATGTGAACATGGTGGATATGCTTGCAGATCTATAAATTGATGGGAAAGACATTAGACTTATAAAAAACATATATTGGAAACAACAAGCTGCAATAAGGATTGATAATGAAGTGGGACAGTATCAGCCAATTAAAAGAGGTGTTAGGCAGGGATGTGTGATGTCTCCAGATCTTTTTTCCCTATACAGTGAAAATATTTTCAGACATGTAGAGGATATAAATGGAATCAGCATTGGAGGACGAAACATCAATAACATTAGATATGCAGATGATACAGTATTAATTGCAGACAATGCGCAGGACCTGCAACAATTAGTAGGCACGGTTGTTGTACACAATGAGAAGTTGTGGTTGGAATTAAATTTTAAGAAGACACAGGTTATGGTCGTCACTAGGAAGAACGAAGTACCACAATGTAATATACATGTAAATGGGAATATTCTTCAACAAGTGAATCAGTATAATTATCTCGGAACAGTCATAACATCTGGTGGGAGATGCCTTGAAGAGATTAGAACAAGAATCGCCATGGCGAAAGTAGCCTTTAGCAAGATGAAAAACATTCTGACCAATAAATAGATGTCAACTGAAACGAGAATAAGAGTGTTGAGGGGATACATAGAGCCTGTTCTTTTGTATAGATGTGAAACTTGGACAATGTGCAGTCAAGCTGAAAAACATCTGATGGCTGCAGAAATGTGGTTTCTGAGGAAAATGCAAAGAATACCATGGACAGACAGAAAAACCAATGACCATGTACTACAGATGACAAATGAAAATCGCAAATTGATTAGAGAAATTAGACGTAGACAGTCAAAATGTTTTGGACATGTTATGAGAAGAAATGGATTGGAGAGCTTAGTGACAACTGGCAACATCGAAGGGAACAGACCAAGAGGAAGACGGAGAGGAAAGTACCTGGATGGCTTGGCCACATGGCATGGACGAGACAGGAACACTGAGCTGATCCACGACGCTGGTGATCGAGTGAAATGGCGAGTCATGACCGCCCACGCTTTCCGGCATGGCACATGATTTATTGATCTTCCGCAATTGTAATGCTCAGTGAACGGAAGTTTACATGATCATACTTGTACATTTGACTGTGCTCTATGGTTGGTCCAAATCGACTGTATGTTTGGCATCACTTAACTGCGTCTCCTCGTAATTTCTATTTGTTAACACAGCTCTCTGATTTGTGTGTGCTTATTTCAAGTACATTTGTATTATATTCTCTTTGTTAACATAGCCTCGTGATCACTGTGAGCAGATTTCCAATACATCTCTGTGAACTTCTCTTTGTTAACACACCTCTTTTATTTGTGTGGGCTTATTTCATACATTTCTATGATTTTCTCTTTGTTCACACAATTTTCTACCGAGAGTTGATTGAAATACTTTTCTATGATTTTCTCTTTGTGAACACACCTTTCTGACAACCACAAGCCTCAAAAAGACAGGCAAACAGATGCACAAATACCCAAGGTTACGGTGACCCGCAGGTAAAGGTCACGGCGTGAGTCTGAGATCCTGTACGTCGATAAAGATACAGGTAATTCTATAGGAGATACTGTCCGCAGGGGGTGGGCAATGCTAAGGATTTAACATATTCCAGGCCGGAGAATTATAAAGTGGGGTGAGTATTTCTTTTCCTTATAGACTGTTTACTTCTTACGAGAAACATTGGGTAAAACAAAACATAATCTCTTCATTCCCCCGTGCTGCTGCTGCTGCTGCTGCTGCTGCTGCTTCTTCTTCTTCTTCTTCTTCTTCTTCTTCTTCTTCTTCTTCTTCTTCTTCTTCTTCTTCTTCTTCTTCTGCTTCTTCTTCTTCTTCTTCTTCTTCTTCTTCTTCTTCTTCTTCTTCTTCTTCTTCTTCTTCTTCTTCTTCTTCTTCTTCTTCTTTTTCTTCTCCCCCTCCCCTTCTCCTCCTCCCCCCTCCTCCTCCTCTCCTCCTCCTTCTTCTTCTTCTTCTTCTTCTTCTTCTTCTTCTTCTTCTTCTTCTTCTTCTTCTTCTTCTTCTTCTTCTTCTTCTTCTTCTTCTTCTTCTTCTTCTTCTTCTTCTTCTTCTTCTTCTTCTTCTTCTTCTTCTTCTTCTTCTTCTTCTTCTTCTTCTTCTTCTTCTTCTTCTTCTTCTTCTTCTTCTTCTTCTTCTTCTTCTTTTTCTTCTCCCCCTCCCCTTCTCCTCCTCCCCCCTCCTCCTCCTTCTTCTTCTTCTTCTTCTTTTTCTTCTTCTTCTCTTCTTCTTCTTCTTCTTCTTCTTCTTCTTCTTCTTCTCTTCTTCTTCTTCTTCTTCTTCTTCTTCTTCTTCTTCTTTTCCTCCTACTTCATTTGCTGCTTGTAGAATTGCTTCATTAATTGTTCTGTATGTACATTGTAGTAATTCAGTTTCGACCCAGAAACCACATTTTTCACTGCCATTAGGTGTTTCTCAGCCTGTCTGACTACTGTCCATACTTCACATGCGCACACAAGTAAAGGTTTTATATCACACGTGAAGTGTTTTTCTCACAGCAATTGACAGCTTGTTAATGATGAGTATATTTTCTATCTGGCGAAAACTACTTTTTCCATGGCCATTCTTTCTGCATCGTTACATGTCGTAATTAAAATAATTAAAAATAGACACATCCCCTTCAAAGCCTGCAACCGAATTTAACAATTACGCCAGTTTGTTTGGCCCAACCGTTCATCACTGCCACCCAACACAAATTGCTCAGCATTGATCTTTTGTCGCTGCCCATGTCGCAAATGAAGAAGCTGCTTGCTTTCAATAAATAAAATGAACAAAAACATGGATACAAAAGCTCATATTTAAGTGCTTTTAAATTTCATAATAATCCAGGGAATTTCGAGTGATTTCAGTAAAATACTAAACGGGAAATCGCGTGTCAAGTGAGATTCACGTTGACGTCCGAGTATTTTGCTGGATAACTCTTAGGATGGATGTCAGGTAGATTATATCCCCTGTTTCACAACATTTCCACGAGTATTAGGCAGCTTCTGGGTAACTTAGCCATTAGTTTGGGTATCGCAAGTTTACTTGGGGTCTCGCTAAATGCTTGAGTGTGTTTGCTTGCATGTTTGTGGTTGGTTGTATCTGTTTATGCAGCGATGTTGACAGGGTGAATAGACATTATGTAAGTTCGGGGCGAAAGGGTTGTGGTTCAAAACTCTACCAGTCGTTGATTTCAATGGAATCCGTAAAAAATATGTTCCCGGCGTCGTACGCAGGATGGCAAGCAGTCTGCCCAGAGTATCTTAAAGAGCATGAATTCCGTAAATCCAGTGATGGTCCCTAGAGGTCACTGAATAAATTATGTTCGTGGGACCCAGAGATGTTTCCAAGGCAACAGGGCCAGGTTCTATACTGGCAAAGACCTACTGACACGTCCTAGTCGAGCGTCCTGGGCAACAGGTCCCTTCGGGGTCCTGGCTAACGTGGTAGGATTGCTGATTCCTCCGAAGTCGGAGAGTATCAGCTTGCATGGCGAGGAACCACCAGTCTGCACACCAATAAGCCAGACATGGACAACGGATACTCACGCAAACCTCAGGTCTTGTATGACATCACACTGATGTTGGACAACAGGATGTCTTCATCCGACATACAGGACTTCACGCTGGAGTTCACAGCCAACGAACGCAAGCAAGCAAGCAAATTATGTTCGTGGTCTGAACAAGGCATTCCGGAAACGAACCCTGGGCTTTCAGAGTTCTAGGAAGACGGATTGACAGCTTCACCATGGAGACCCCGGTAGAAGAAAAGAAGAAGAGGAAGTGTTGCTTGTGCCCTCCTAGCCTGTCAGGTCGTGGCTATGGGTGTAAATACATTTCAGGTGGGATGTCGTAGTGTTGTGTGAATTCAAACTTCCTCATGTCCCACACAAATGACCAGAATGTCTACTAGATAAATATATCAAAAGGTAAGTTGGAGGGCGAGACACTAACCGCATCAGACACTGAGTGCCGTTTGGTCAAACATGGCTCTGGCATTATATCATCTAATACGTCACCATGGCATGCGAACATGATGATTTGTGTGTGTACGATTCTAGTGGCAGTCAAATGTTCCTTACGTTTTCATTACACAACAGTTCAGATACTTTTCTATTTCTTATAAAGCTATCAACTTCAAAATATTAGTATATTGTTTTGTTTCTTACCCATCCCGACCATAGAGTGTAGAAGAAATTACCACCAAACGATCCTCAATGCTTGTCACTCTCGCAAGAAAAAAAAAACAACAACACACACACACACTCACACAACACACATCACACACACACACACATGAGCGCTCGCGCGCACACATACTCACGCCTACTTACTGCCTGCCTTGAATGGTCGGGTCACGAACAGTCCCGATTCCCACAGCGCGGCACAACCCCAGACAAGCACGACCGTTAACCGGATGTCCTTCCGTCATATTATCGTGACGGAGACATTGAAAACACATAACGACAGACTAACGATATAGGGCAGAATAAGAAGAAGGAGAGGAAGACTACAACGACAGACATATCAATCTCTGTGGAATCTTTCACGCCATTGAAATAATTTGAAGGAAAGGTTCCTGGAAACTGCTCCTGGAACCATTAGTATTGGGACTCTTCTCTGGTTGTTGCAGTCGAGGACGGAGCACGTATGGTAATGTCCCGAGTGATGTGATAACGGTTCTTGTCTCAACTTAACACTGAATTGACATGAGAAACATTCTCAGAGCTACTGATTTGCAATCATAGAAGAAGATGGGAGTTGCATAGATCATATGTAGAAAGTCTCTGATGATAGCACCTTCTCGCGATTCCTCATGATTATCGATATTTCCGGTTCCTCAATAGTTCCAAACAGCCAGGTGTGCAGCGCTGGTTTTTTTTTCTTGGGGCATGAGGGGAGGGGAGGGGGGGGGGGGGGTTTCCCCTCCACCACCTCGCTTTGAACTCAAGTGTAGTCCATACACGTGCTACTTCTTCGAGTGCATTGAACTGATTTCTGTGAGTGGATTAGTTTTCTCTATTACCCGTGTCCCTCGCCATCAGGCAAACCCACTCCGACTTCAAAGGTAGTTGTAATTTACGTCCCCAAGTCAAGGATGAGAAGTCAACATTTTAGTTCAACTGACCGGTTGAATTGAATCAGGCAACTCGGCTTCAGCCCACCGGAAGTTCAATAAGCATTTTTTTGCAAAAATGTCTCTTGTGAATCGAATGTCGCGTCTGAATACCAATCCATGACCTTCGTAGCGCGAGGCAGATGGCTTGATCTTTCCGCCACGGTGACCGCCGGGTTTAGTGTTGATTCAAGAAGACCAGTTTATCTTTCTTAATACGCCGCACAGAACACAATCCTGAATAACGTATTGAATGCGGTGTGTGCGAGTGAGTGAGTGTGTGAGTGAGTCAGTCAGTCAGTCAGTCAGAGAGAAAGAGTGTGACTGAATGAGTGAATGTGTGGGTGGGTGGGTATGTATGTGTGGAACGTCAGTTGGCTGGTTGAGTGTGTGCGTGCGTGCGTGCGTGAGTGAGTGAGTGAGCGAATGAGAGGGTGAGTGAGAGAGTGAGTGTGTGGGTGGGTGGGTGGGTGGTTGAGTGAGTGGGTGGGTGAGTGAGTGAGTGAGTGAGTGAGTGAGAGTATATCGGCATGTGTGAGTAGTGAAGTCGAGAGACGAAGTCTTTGCCCAATTGTCAAGCGCCTTCCCAGTCTGTTATGCTAAATTGTCTAGTGCAGAGGTTCCCAAACCACGGCCCGCGGGCCACTTGTGGCCCGCCAGCTGTCAGAAAGTGGCACGCGAGGCCTACTTTCAGTCAAGAGTTCACAATAGAAGAGGATAATGTTGCCCTCTTCATAAATCCATTTGTATTTCCCGATGCCAAGCTCTGTCAATTACAGCAAAATCTTCAGGACGAAGTAATTTATTTGAAACGCAATTCGGCACCGAGATGTAAATTTCTGGAGCTGCCTGCTTCACCTTCAGCTGATCGTATGATTTCATTCTGGCGACTACTGCCTGTCGACCAATTTGAACACTTGCGTTCATTCGCCCAGAGATACATTTGTCGTTTTGGTTCGACTTACAGATGTGAGCAGTAATTTTCCGCAGTGATCGTTATAAAAAACAAGTATCGTTCCAGACTTATCGACAGTAACCTAGCTGCGCTTATGACCATGGGCACGGCAGATTTTTGCCAAGACATTGATAAACTGGCATCTGAACTTAAGTAACTGGTTATGAAGAACAGTTACAATTGTAAATTAATTACACTAATAGCGATTTTCGACATTGATTTAAGATTTATTGTTAAATGAACTTTTGATTTTAAACCCAAAAAATGACCGCAGTGTAGTACTGACACTGACTGCCTTGAAAGTTTTAGAAGTTTGTTGACGAAAGTTAAGAAAGGTAAGAATGATATTGCACGACTTTTATAATTTTATAACGCTGTGGCCCGCTTAACTACCAAAAAAAAAGTAGATATGGCCCTCGGCTTAAAAAGCTTGGGAACCACTGGTCTAGTGCATATACAGCCTGTTATGCCCAATTGTCAAGCGCCTACCCATTTTGTTATGCCCAATTGCCAAGCGAAGGACGTTGATCCTGCCGTGGAGTCCAAAGTGTAGTATCCTTCATTGGAATGATTCAGTACCTGTCTGATAGCCCGAATAGCTCTCTTTCTCTCAGCGTATGAGTCTTCGTTATCATCTTGTTCACAGTCTCGTCTCCTTTTATTTTACAAGTTTAGAGGATAAGACTAGAGTTTCCAGGTGTGCCTTGCATTGCGAGAGATAAACCTGTAGATGTTGTAATCAGAGATTAAACTTGACGAGGTCTAATCTCTTTCGGCGCAAGCTGTGAATTTGAAGTGTTGCTTTTGGTTTGTAAAGGACCAATAACATCTCTCTCTCTCTCTCTCTCTCTCTCTCTCTCTCTCTCTCTCTCTCTCTCTCTCTCTCTCTCTCTCTCCTCCCTCTCTCTTCTCTCTCTCACTCTCTCTCACTCTCTCTCTCTCTCTCTCTCTCTCTCTCTCCTCCCTCTCTCTTCTCTCTCTCACTCTCTCTCTCACTCTCTCTCTCTCTCGCTCGCGATAACGAATGAAGTTCGTTCGTGCGTTCTCTCTCACTATTCCCCCCCCCCCCCATTTCTCTCTATTCTCCCTCTCTCCCTCCCTCTCTCTCTCTCTCTCTCTCTCTCTCTCTCTCTCTCTCTCTCTCTCTCTCTCTTGCGATGACACACGGTTGTAAATAATCTTTTCTCACTGTTTTTCTTTCTTCTTTGATTTGTCTTTCTATAAAACTGTCCAGGTGCCACGATATTTTCTACACTTAAGGTGGTCCAAAAATGCCGGTTTCTAATATTTGTCATAAGCTGGAGCCACTGAGTTCGTGCTCTGTGCGATGCTTCCGACAGGCCACTCTGTGGAAAGATACCGAGCCATGTGGGATAAAACCTGGTGCAATGAAGTAGATCGTCTTGCCTTCTAAACTCATTCTTCATCTTTCTCTCTCCTTCTCTCTCTCCTTCTCTCTCTCTCTCTCTCTCTCTCTCTCTCTCTCTCTCTCTCTCTCTCTCTCTCTCTCTCTCTCTCTCGATAACACACAGGTGTAAATAATCGTTTCTCACTGTCCTTCTTTCTACTTCTATCTCGCAAATTCCTACACATCTTTCCGGGTGTCGCCACATTTTGCAATTTAAATCTACTGATAATGTGGTCAAAAATGCCAACTGCCTCTTTCTCGTGTCTGTACCCTCTTGCATAATATTTGTATGACTCATTTTGGCTGTGCAACGGAATTTTAAGTTATATGCGTCTACAGTTTATGTATTCTTTTACTGAAAATCATATATATAAATGCACGCCTCTCATAAATGTTCAATAGCCTGTACTCAGCAAAGTAAACGCACGAACATGACATGGAGCAAGGACCAAATCTAACTCCTCATAGATACGTCTCTAATATTAACTGATTTAGCGCCGAACAAAAAAGTAAATTTAGACTAAAGCTGGTACACAATCAAATACAATAGTATTGTTATATAAATATTTTATAAATAATATAAATATACAACAGGGAATAGCAGAGTCCATGGGAATCTCAATACATAAGGTCCATAAGCAGACACTCTCCCGCTGATTATTTTTCATCTCAACACCGCAAGGTTCAAGAGGAACAAAATGAGATGAGATGAGATGGTATAAATTTTCGTTCACTGAACACTGAAATTGCGAAAGAACCGCGAAACGAAACAAATAACACGACGATATATCGTCCTTCTGTCCAAATGAGATTTCGAATTTGGCGATATATCATCCTTCTCTTCTGAACCATTTATTGACAAGACTAAGACCCTAATTTTATCCGTACTTGCAAATAACCGATTTCTATAATACCCAAAGGCCATGCAAAAAATCAGACTGTCTGTTAACATGAACAGCCGGATCATCGAATGCCAGACCAAAAGAGGAAACTCTGCTGCAGGGCTAGTTGAAAATAATTTAGTGTCATTTGTTGGCATTACTGCTCCTGTTTGCTCTCAAATGTCAGACTTGTGCTGGAGTCAACAGAAGTCAGAAAAGCTGTGGTAAGGAAAGACTAATCCGCTTGTCATTGTCCCTATAGATTGCATAATGGATAAAATATACATAAAATGCGCCATCGGGGAATTGCGTGACCTTACACTCTGTAATGTCGTCTGCACATGTTTCCATTTGTGTCTCTCTGAATGTAGACTGCATCGCTGTTTCCTATCAACAGACATGCCCTAAGTTACTGTTTTCCACTCCCATAAGACCATACCTACATAAATTCTGACGTGCCATATTCCCCCTTAACCACCTCCCCCCTCTCCTCCCTCATTTCCAGCTGATACTGTCATTTCTTGACAGTTGGTGGGAATGTCTTAAGGCAACTAACATAACGTGATGAATATATTCAAGGGTATTGATTGGTAAGCGTAGATTATATAGGGAGTCTTCGTGGCAAGACAGTCATGCCGCCTGCCTAGCGCTCCGAAAGTGGTGGGTTCGATTCCGACCTAAGTCGTTTGGTTCACGAGTGCAAAGTTCTCGGAGACTCCTGGGGGTTGTCACTGGAGCCACGAGTTCGTGCTTTACGCGACGCTTTCAGCATGTCGCCTTGCGGAAAGAGACCGAGCCGTATGGGATCAAACCCGGTGCAATGAATTCGATCCTTGTGCCTTTTAACCATTTGTTTGTTTGTTTTACGATCGTACATTTATATACAGACAGGGGCCATTCTGGGCTCATGTCAACTATGAGGGAATCGTGGTGCATAAATTAAACGTGACCTACAGGAGTCACGCGACGATTAACACAAGCGTAGAAAATACTCAGGTAAGGCTTTAGTCTGCACGAAGATGCCCTCAGCCTCGTGTATTTGGCATCAAGCGCCGAAAAAACAATGAAGACTACATCAGAGATGTTGTATAGTTTTATGTTAGTGTAGTGCAGGAGTGATTGATTGCATGATTTTATAATCATTTGAAACGACTTTGTAAAAGTGCAATGAAAAGAAATGTCGTGTTGAACAGAACAGTTATCCTGTTATATTTGTTGTTCTCAGGAGTCTCGTTAAACTTGTGTAAATATGAGTTCAGTAATGCTGGGCCCTAGAACAGCTGAAGATAACACCAAAGTGAAGCCTAAATTATAGAGACAGAACTGATTGGTTTGCCTTATGCAGTAATGTGTGGCTGCTGGTTTTCTAGTGACTGCCGCTTCCATCGACGATGAACTGTATTTTTCGTGGAGGAGATTTTTTGGCATTCTGACGGCGGCATTAGGCACAGTGTACCTGTGCGGGCTGTTGGATTGTCGAGACTCCTGTTTGTTCCACTTTTCAAATGGAGCAGTGAGGGACATTTTGTGTGATATTCACTGCACAGGAACGGAGCATAATGGGGACGACCCGTTGCCGTGTAGTTGGAACCGCGACTAATGACTAATGAACAGAAGAAATACTCATAAATAAAGCAGACATTCGGCAGGCGCCTTGAAGGACATTGCAACAGAGTAGCATGACGAGCCCAAAACTATCAACGTGAGTGCTTAATGGGGGAAAATAAACTGCACGCCATAAAAGTTATTTGCATATCCTTTACAGGATGTCACAGTCAACATCAGCATTTTTTGCTGTTGTGATATCTTTGTAAGTTTACGTTCAATAGTTTGCCATTGCTTTATGAACGACCGGCACCCATACCATTTCGTTAAAAACCAACTCAAGGCGGTCTGCTGCCAAATCGCCCACAGCTGTGTATCGAAGATTACGAACTGCGTCCGTAACCCCGTATTCATTCATTCATTCAGTAGCATGTCCTTTGCAGAACCTCGCTCCTATAACAACCTTCCGGAAAACTTCTCGATTATAAGCAAGATGTCCCGCGTCGGACACACCTATTTGGAGATCATCCGCCACATCCTGCACCCATCTTCTCTTTGGCCTTCCTCTTCCTCTCTTCCTAGGCATATACCCCTGCATTATTGTTCTCTCCAAACTTTCGTGACGTTTCAAGTGACCAAATATTTCAATTTTCTTTATTTTATCGTCTTTAATAGCTAACCTTTTTCAATATTCAGCTCTTGAAGTATGGATGCATTTGTTCTTTTCTTTACCCAAGATATTCCTAGAACTCGTCTATAACATGTATATTCAAAGGCATGTATGCGCTGTTCAGCTTGTTTAGTGTAACCCCGTATACATATATCATAATAGACAAATGAAGTAACGGCTGTGACAGGATATAGCAACAGGTATACATATTTAATTGCTGACTCCTGACATATGCCTATACAGCCTTAGAAAATGCTGGGTAGGAATTGTGTACAAATGTCATAGTTTTGTCCACACTGACATTCTGACTGGCGTATAGAGGACATTACAATATTGATGTCTTCATGCATGTTTTAACGAATACAGCCACTGCTGCTCGTGAAGTCACGTGGTAGTATTGTAAACAGATAAAGATCCTGTCACGGGGCATTCGAGTGCATTGGGCATATGGTGCTGGTCTCACGCTTTTATAGACCCATCAGAAAGCAGTTCAGAAAGCAATGACAAATTACTAAATTGTCCAGAAATTCCAAAACAGCTAATAGATACTGGGCTTGGTTACGACTCCGTGTAAATGACTTGCAGCTAACGTTGTCAGAAAGCAATTACAAATTACTGAACATAAGATTGTCTAGAAACTCACAAAAAGACAACACATGCTGGGGGTGATTGCGACCACCCTGTCAAGGACATGTAACTAACGTTTAAGGAGATGTATATGGATCGGTGTGTCAAAGTCGTGAAATGGGTTTACGTGAGTCACAATGGTCATTGACGTTCATTCTGGTTGTTGTCGCCTCTTGCTTTTGGAAAATAATTGCAAGAATGAATAACTTGTTCAACCCCAAGCGGTATGTGTCTGCACTACACAGCGACGACAACTCATTATCATCAAGTGCCCTGCCAGCTGGCGTAGGCGTTCATAGCTCTCCACAGATCTCGGTCTCTGGTCCTCTGGATCAACTCTGCTGCTGATATTCCTCTATGCCACTCAATTCCTCTCAATCCATCCAGCATCACTTCTCTTGGTCTGCCTCTGCCTCTCTTCCCTCGATCTTTCCAGTTGTCACGATGTTCTCCAATGCCTCTCTTCTCATCACATGACCGAGGAAAGCTGTTTGTCTCTGTCTTATTGTTGTATATAATTTTTTATAAAGTTCTAGTTTTATTAGCCTGTTTCAGGCAGTCGTTGTTAGTTACTCAGTTACTTAGACGACAACTAGCTGGGAGTAATTGATATACAGTAATTACCCGATTAACACTTTATATAAAAACCATACCGGAGATAGGGTTGGGGGCAAGCGAGCAAGAACAAGACAACGATACAAGTGGCAAGATAACGTCAAGAGATGGAAAAGCAGATTTACAGTCAACGAAGGGAAAGTTTGGAGATCCATTGCAGCCAACCTTCATAACCTGATTGATTGAATGATTCAACAGATAGAGGTGGTAAGATAACATGAAGCGTTGGACGATCGGCAGACTGACAGAATGGACAATCAAGGCGAGGGACAGACAGTGATGGGGATCCTTTGCAGCCAACCTTCATTGAGGAGACGGCACCTGATTGATTTCATTATCCAATAATTGCATCCACGTGCTGTCTGTTGATGCGAGTCCTCCTTTGTTCTAGAACAGTGGTTCTCAACCGGTGGGGAATTCCCCCCCCCCCCGGGGGGAAATTTTAGGGTTTCCGGGGGGGGGGGGGGGGGGTAGGAGAAAATGAAGATTATTTCAAGATCGCGTTAATACAAGAACCGATTACTTGATATTGTTTTTCCCTTCACTACTTTACGGTTCTGTACGTCTCACCCCTTCTAAAATTCATTTTATAAAGTAAGTAGACCCACAAATCACGCTTTATGTGGACGTCTAGACTTGTTGTGGTATGTGCTTCCATTATTACGTATACTGTGTAGGGGCAGGAGCGGGAGGGAGGAGGGGATGATTTTAGGTAGGAAATACGAAGGGGGGGGGGGATGACGTTGTGAAAATATGGTGATTGGGGGGGGGGGGGGGCACGGGCCAAATTTTTAGGTAGAAAATACGAAAGTGGGGGGGGGGGGGAATGACGTTCTGAAAATATGGTGAAGGGGGGCACGGGCCAAAAAAAGGTTGAGAACCACTGTTCTAGAGGCAGTGAGTGAGAGAGCAGCAGCCACGAACATGATACTGGTGATTGAGGATGTAATGATTGTGTCATCACGTGTCAGATGTCATACAGATCTTGAAGTATTGATTGGGGGAGGTGTAGGTTCGGCCAGTGTGGGGGGTAGGGGTAGTTGGGCCTGTAGTTAGATCAGGGAAATGGTTAGTTAGGTGCATATTCTTTACAGGACGTCGCGGTCAACCCCAGCATTTTTGGGCTGTTTGTGGTTTCTTGGCAAGTTTACGTTGAGTAGCCTTGCCACTGCTTTTTGAACGACCGGCTCACATGCCATTGTATGAAAACCAACGCAACAGATCTACTGCCAAATCGCCAACAGTTGTGTTTCGAACTCAGTATAAGGGACAAGAGAAAGACAGACAGACAGACAGACAGAGACAGACAGACAGACAGACAGACAGACAGACAGACAGACAGACAGACAGAAAGACAGACAGACAGACAGACGGCAGGCAGGCATGCACACAGGCAGGCGGGCATTCGGGCAGGCAGGCAGGCATTCGGGCAGGCAGGCAGAATAACAGACATAAACAAGCAACAACAAAAAATAAACAGATAAAGGAAGAAATAAGGAATGAAACAAGGACAGGTTGTTAAATAAAGTTAAATAAACAAATCGGTACACTAATACAGTATGTACAGACATTTGTGTGTGTCTAGCAGACAGACATTTGAGAAGGGAGTTAGGAATCGTTTTGATGTCACGTATGTATCGCATAGGTATCATATATATAGGTCGGTGGAAGAGAACTGGGCACTTCACCGCATATGTGTGGTCTTTACCGTGTAATGGCGTGAGATTTCACACCTAAGCGGCAGTCACTTCTGCTGTGGGGTTACTGGTACCCTTTGTCATGTAGGTATCCTGCAGGTGTGAGGTAAGTAGGTATCCTTGCCTGGCTGAGAGGTTTACCGTGTTTAAACTATCTCTTCTAACAACGGCGTTGTGGGTTCGTTCTACACGCCGGCCAGATGGACTTCCGGCCACATGGACTCTCGGCCAGATGGATTTCCGGCAAAATGTTGACTTCTCGTTCAGAAAGCAACGGCAAAATGCCGATAACGTAGATAACGAGCCAGTAACAGTTTAAAAAGTTAGTTGCATGTCCTTTTACAGGACTTTGGTGTCAACCCCAGCTTTGCATTCGGTTTTTTTTTTTTTTACTTACTCGGCAAATTTACGTTCTGTAGTTTGCCATTGTTTTCGGAACGCTCGGCGCCGCATCTGCTTCCAAATTGCCCGCGGCTGATTCGAACCCTCAGCTAGATAGATATCTTGGGTAATTGTGAAACTACGTTTCACTAACCTCTTTAGCCACAGACGCCGACCACGGTATGTTAAGTAGGTAGACAACGGAAGAGAGAGTTAAGTTAGTTGCAAATCCTGTTCGGGACATCACAGTCAACGACAGAATTTGTTAGCTGTATGATTTCTTGGCAAATTTACGTACAGTAGTTTGCCATTGTTTTCTGAAAGAAACGGGACTCACACTACTGTGTATAAACTAACGCAATGCAGTCTGCTTCCAAATTGCTCGCAGCTGTCTTTCGAACGCGGTATGTGGAATTACGAATTGCGTTCGTTACACCTAAGCCACTGAACCGGCGAATGGAGAGTACACAAATAAATAGATCCGCGAGTAAGGGTGTATACATTCAGAATGACAGCAGGCGGACATCACACACACACGCACACACCACACACACACACACACACACACACACGCGCGCGCACACACACACACACACACAACCAGACGAGTGATCCTACCTTGAGTCCAGTTGGTGATGCTGCGGTTGCCAATGGCTCGGTTGATGACGTAACCCCACTTGGGCGATGTTGTCAGCGAATAGAGGAGATTATCGTCCTGGCTGTCCCGATCTTCTGTACTCAGGATCCGATTTGTGATTCGGAAGCCGATGTGATTACCTGCCAGTTCCGCTAAGTAGGAAGCGCCTCTGTTGATGTTTATCTGCGGTATTCCGTTATCTACAGGTAGAATCACAATGTTCATCGTTTGTGGCTTTCTCGTCACTGTGTGAGTAGCTGGGACCACGAAGAAATCCGTGTGAGTTCCGTCAGTGACTGTAAACGAGAAACTGTCCTGAGCTGTTTCCGATCCGTCGTGTTGGTAGCTGATTAAATTTTCATTGAGGTCTGCCATTGTAAAAGCTGTGACAACACGGGAATTGTTGAGCAGAAGGAGTCCGTGAAGAGGTACTTGGGTTATGGTAAAGACCACTTTATTGGGGTGTGTATCTCTGTCTTCGGCTTTGAGTTCAAACGGTGTTATTAATTTATTTTCTCCTTCTTTCAAACGCAACGTCTGGAACATCAGTACGGGTTTCCTGTTATCCACGTCACTCAGGGAGATTCGGAAGGTCCGGGCGACATGGTTTGAGCCATCGGTGACTTCAAACTCGAAGCTGTCCATTTTCATCTCGTCCAGGCTGTCGTGGACGTAGCGGATCTTGTTTCCTGCCAGTTGGAGCTGAGTGAACGAAGAGATAGGCATCCCGGGCATGTCTGAAGACTCCAAATACCCTCGACTTGGGGCTCGGGTTATGGTAAAAGTTAGTGTCTCGTCCGGAGTGTTAAGATCGGTACCACTAAGAAGATCCGTTGTTAATATGGCCGTGCCTCCTTCTGGAAGCTCCACTCCCTTGTTGATCACTTTAGGAAACATCATATCAAGTCCTTTCACAGTTACATAAAAATACCTGTCAATTAAAGAGTTCAGGCCATCGGTAATATCAAACTTGATCAAATCTCTGACGCCCTCAATTCCTGTATGAACATAGACAATCCGTCTCTTGTCTATGTCTCTTTGAGTAAAATTCCCACCCTGTGTGATGTTCGTAACGGTATCGCCAATAACTTTGAGTAAATAGCCATATTTCGGCTTCAAGCGAACAAAGTACGTTAGTTCAGCATCGTTGGAGTCCAGGTCATCAGCTTTCAACACTTTATTACTGATAGTTCTATTCTCGCCAGCCCTGTCAAGTTGTATGCCGTTGTTAATTGTAAGTCGTGGAGTTTCATCATCAAGAGGAAACACGATGATTGGCACTGATTTAGAAATATTGTGAGCGCCGTCGATGACATAGAATGAGAAGGAATCTTCTTTCGTTTCGCTGTCGTCATGTTCATAAGCTATAGTAGACTCCCCAGAGATGTCGTCGAGGGTGAAGTTCTGAATCCTGAAGCTGCCTTCGCGGGTCTGCCGCACGATCTTGCCGTGCTTTGGCTGGTCAGTGATGACAAAAGTAAGACTGTCCACAGGATCATCTCGATCGGCAACATTGAGTATTGGCAGGTCTATCCTCAGATTACCGCCTTCGACTACTATGAACTCCCTTAAAGAAATTTCTGGTTCTTCGTCGTTTAAAAGGGTAAATTTCGATGTCGAATCTGAAATCGGGAGACTGATTGATGCCATCAGAGCAGTGGAAGCGGAATGAATCTTCTCGTGGTTCGATTCCTTTGTGAACGCTTTGAACATAGTTAATAAACCCCGACCTAATGTCTCTGACGGTGAAGGAGGAGATGGGTTTCCCTGCTCGGGACTTTTCGGACCCCGGAGCAGGTGATGCGTTCTCTAGGTACCCATTCATGGGCTGGGCAATGATCAGACACATGATGTCTCCGTCGTCTGTATCAATATCTGTGGCGTCAAGATGTCTGGGAAATAAAGTCGCTTTCTGACTTTCAAGAACTTCAAAAGGTGCTCCAACTGTAACAATCGGAGGTTCGTTATCATGAGGTAGAATTTTAACCTGAACTAGAACCTTTTCTATGGTGTTGCCATCGATGACGACTTCTTTATTTGGATCCTTCAAGGAAAGTTCGAAGTAATCATCTCTACCTGTCATTCCCACTTCTCCTCCGGTGTGGCGGTATGCAACTCTCCCCGCAGCTATGTCCGCCTGCGTGAAGTGGGTCACTTGCTCCACGCCTTTTAGTATAACGCCCTCGTAGGGCGCTCGTTCTAACATAAACATCAACAGCATGTCATCCGAATCCGGATCAGTAGCTCTGATACTATCAGATGGCAGTGCAACTGCTGAATTTTCTTTGACCTCCAATACAACCTTTAGTTTGTCTGATTTCACCCCAACCAGAGATGGCTTTTCATCGTCCACATTTTTTATATTCACGTTAAATTTCACCGGCACGCGGTGGACACCATCGGAAATTTCCACCATAAATTTGTCGTCGCCAATTTCCTCGCCACTATTGAAGTAAGCGATTTTTTCCTTCTCGATGTCGGATCTAGTGAAAGTGTCTCCTACAGCCAATATCTCACCGTGTTTTATTAACTGCCCGTGGTGTGGAACTTCCATGACAACAAACATTAAGTTCTCCTCTTCGGTGTCAGGATCCTCCACATCCAGCATCTTAGAGCTGATTATGGCAAACCCACCTTCTAAAACACTGACTCCCCCATTGGTTATCTTTGGAGGCTGGTTATCCAATGGCCGGATCATAATTGTGAATCTTTGCCCCGTTAGAACGTTTCCATTTGTATCTTCTACATCAAAGACAAATTGGATAATCCTGGGTACAATTCCTAGCTCTTCCGAGGGCGGCTGATAGCAGATTTTCCGGTGGTTTACTTGCGCCTGTGTGAAGATACTAATATTTACTTCTGGGTCTTCGCAAAAAGTGACCATTCCGCTGCCTATTTGTGCATTGGTGTCCGTGTCGAAAGGACCGGATGTGATGTGGTACCTGATCTCCCTGTCGTCCGTGTCGTCATCGGTGTAACGCATGACCTTGCGTTTGAACTCCGTCAGCTGGAATTCATTTACTTCCATCTTCAAGGATGTATTCGG
>JACEFZ010012717.1:37500-107500 GCA_014155875.1 Cepaea nemoralis
TGGTTGTTAATTGCACTTTTAGTTTATAATAAATAGACCGATGGTGATAACACCGATCGATCTCTTTCTAGAAGTGACCAAACCGCAGATAGTGAGTAAGCTAGATGGAATAAATGCATTTTAGAAATAGCTAAAACGAGCATATAAGGAATACAAGGAAGACATTGGCGACCAGACACTGAGATGGACTAGACAGAGACGTGGAGATGTGACAACAAGATACTGATAGCTAGACACGGAGTTATGAAGGGGTGCATCGAAACAAACTGACCGATAAAGATAGTACTGGGTGTTTGTGAAGGCTCATTATACTGTGTATGTAGAACAATTTTGAAAAAAGAAGTACATGACGTCATCAAAAATGTATTCCACAGTCCATCGTAAAGCAATATGCAAGGAATGGTTGTCGTCTGCTGGGGTAATTCTTTACACTCCAAACAGAATGGTGTTATCAACGGAAGAAAGAATGTTTTTGGTTGAACAATTGTTTGGAAATGGCAGGTCGATACACACAGATGGTTGTTCAAAGATTTATAGCAAAATTTCATGATAAACAACCTCCTCATCGCATTACGGTTAGAAATATGTTGAATAAATTATAATAACAATTCCATTGGTACTTTCCAGTCGCCACGTTAGTAACATTTTCTAAAATGCTTGTTAAGTATATAACTTACATAGTTGGATGCCTCTTGAAAAAAAAAAAAAATCCAACGGTACCTTATTCAAGTCTGTGGGTCAATTATAAGCCGAGATATTAAAGTTTGTGTGTCAGTCTATCATTTAAAACAGACATATAGAAGAAAAGTAGAAAAATAGAGCCGGCTCCATGGCCGAGGGGTTAGCAGCTTTCTCCGCTAACCCCGAATACTCTCGTCACGTGACGCGACGAGAATTAGCAGTGGTTCGAATCGCAAAAGTGACTTATGAGAGTATGGAGCCGGTCGCTCAGAAAGTCGTGGCGTGCTGATGAGCGTAATCTAGCCTAGGAATCAACATACAGCTGAAAGATGCTGGTGTTGACCGCAATATCCTGAAACAGGATGGAAACGCGAAAAAAAAAATATAGAAGAAAAGGGTTTTGACCTATTCAGTTTTTGTGACCCTACCTACACACTCACGCAACTGTTTCCACTATCGCCAAGGGATATTACCACTGTCGCTGTCTAACTCAAGGGCAGATAACTCAACTAGTGTGTGTGTGTATATATATATATATATATATATATATATATATATATATATATATTTATATATATATATACACACACTCACACACACACACACACACACACACACACACACACACACACACACACACAGATATACACATCTCCCACCATGCTGGGATGACGTCAGACGCAGCGCGTGACTCCACGCGCTGTCTTGTCAACGCGAAGGACGCCGGCGTAGATGCATTTTGACAAAAGAAGTCCCGTTGGAAAGATGCAAAATTATCACTGATCTTGTCCTTGAAGAGTGATGAAAACTTATATATGCATACAATAATGGGTGTTGAATGTACACATGCATTCACTATCATGTTAATCGCTCTGAATACTCCATAACAATAATTAAATGGAGTATGACAACGAAAACTGCCATCTCCCGCCATTGAAATACCACATTACAGAATGCGATCTTCATATTTTAGTGTGAGATTGAATGCTAACTTAAATGGTCGAAAATTACAACATACACGTAAAAATGGATGCCACATTTAATAATACATAGCATAACAATGTAATACGTCTTATAAAACGGTATTTACGGGTTTACTTATGACTTAGATTAGACAGCCTGGGCCTCCGGTATAACAAGGGTTCCCGACTTGCCAGAAATGCAGAACGCAAAACGGGGTGAGAAAACTACTTGAAGTAATCGGTGTCTGTTTTAACTCGATCTTGAAATAATCGGGAAATTTAACAACATGAGTACTCTAAACGTCATTAAACCAGAGACACAAAAACAAGAAAACAAAAATCAAAGTAAAAATATCTCCGGTAAAGTTCGGCAACCGAAAACGTAGTGCCTAACTTTCCAGCTCCCTAAAAAAACAGCATTAGTCCAAAGCAGTGACGATTGGTAACTAATTTAATGAAATTTTAGCACATTTTGTTATGACGTCATAAACTTAATGTTTCAAAATTGTTATACAAACAAAATATAGTCAGACTTGACAAACGCCCTGTAGAAGGGACACACAGAAGCATGACACGCATGGTTTTACGGGTTGATAAGTTTAGAATAGGTAGTCTAAAACGCAATACTGGGAAACAATCGGCAGGTTTACGCCACTACAATGTTATAGAATTCGGACAGTTGAATATAATTTAAGCTGTGATAGAGACTGATCACGTGGCATCACATGTTTATGTAAATTAATAGATTTTGTTTTAGCGCTCGCTCGCTTTGAACTCAAGCGTAGATTATACACACTACTTCTAGTAGTATTGGACTGAATTTTGCGTGTGGATTAGCTTTCCCTATTAACTTTGTCCCTCGCCATCAGGTGAACTTACTCTTAACTTCAGAAGTACTGTACTTGTAATGTATACCCAAGCCAAGGACGATAGGTCAACATTTTAGTCCAACTGTCCGGTGCAGGGGTTTAACCCGCTACCTCGGCATCAGCACACTGGACATTTAAGAACAAGCGTTCTTATCCATTCGGCTATGCAGACCTCCAAATGAGTAAATGAACTGATGAATTCGTGTCTTCTAGTGAATAAACTGGAGGACAATGCCAGGCTTGTTTGTAAATATGTAATTAGTCTAGGCGAACTAGCTGTGTTGGTTCAAGTCAAAGAAACATCCGCGGTGTCCCCTGAGGGAAGGACTTGAAGCTGTCAATATATGACAGCTGACCAAACGCACGAAACAAGTTGTATCATGTCGTCTGTATCATGTCGGCCTCCTTTATTTCCCAAGATATTTGCTGCTACCCCCTTTAGGGTGGGTCGATCTGGTAGTTAGTTATTTGCATATCCTTTACAGGACGTAACAGTGAACTCCAGCATTATTAGACTGATTGTGATTCCTAGGCAAGTTTACTTTTAGTACTTTGCCATTGCTTTCTGAACGACCGGCACTCATACCATTGTATGGAAACCAAAGCAAGGCAGCCTGCTTCCAAATTCCCGCAGCGGTGTTTCGAACGCGGTATACGGGATTACGAATTGCATTCGTAACGCCTTTGCCACTGAGCCGACAAAAGTACTACGAATGATCTGGTACAGCAAGCTTATTGTAAAAATTCGAGTCCTCCCCGATACGGATCGACGCCATAACCAACAGCCCAGCAGACGAATGCCAAGTCACTGCCCAACCGCGTCTCCCAACAGATAAATAGGAAATCTGAGTGAGTGCGTGGCGCGACACTGTGAGCTGTGAGATTCGTGTGGAATGCTTTTACATCTGTCCGCTGTTTGCACAGTGAGCTGCATGTTCGGAACAATGACCGGCGGTCGCTGAATTGACTGGTTTGCCTTTTCGGTGCACGGGTGCATTTTTCAGGAGACTCGTGGGAGTCGTCGCTGAGCTACGGAGTTCGTGCTTTGTGCGGCACTTTCGGCAGGCCCCCTGCGGAAAGAGACCGAGTATTGTTGGATAAAACCCAGGTCAATAAAGTCTTTCTGGTGAGTGCCAATTCCATCGACGATGAACTGTATTTTTCATGGAGGACTTTTGTATTGGCATTCTGGCCGCGGCATTATGCACAATGTACCTGTTCGGGCTGTTGGTTTGCCGAAACTCCTGTCTGTTCCACTTTTCACATTGGGCAGTGAAGAGCATTTTGTGTGATATTTACTGGCACAGAATCGGATCATAATGGGGACCAGCCGTTGCCATGAAGTTGGAACAGCGACTAACTAACTAAGTAACAAATAGGAAATATACATCGGCAGAACAGAGCGGCAGCTGAACAAAAGAGTGTCAGAACACATACCTCAATGGGTCGACAAGATGCGACACGCAGGCGATGCGGGCCTAGTGGGGCCGACACACCGGAAGCTTCCCGCGTCATCAATTGCTAAGCACATTCTCGAAAGCGGCCATGTGATTGACAGAGATATTGCCTTTCGCGTGTTATTTAACACACACAATACTCGCTTGATGAAGTTTGCAGAAGCAATAATAATCAATCAACGCAAGCCAGAATTGTGCAAACAGAAAGACACATTAGTCAGCTTAAAATTACCATGGTAGACAATTGACATTACTGTGCGAACATGTATATATTTCAGCTTGAAGGATTTATCTAGTTAATTTACTTTATGTTGTGTGAGTTCTGCAGTATGTACCCGAAGAGATGCAGCGAAATATGCCAGGCAATAAATCATGCAATCTATTGTTTGTGTCTTCGTTATTCCAGTAGGAAATATTTGAGAACCATATCCAGTAGGAAACGGAACAAGAGATTTCGCAAAAAGTCGCTAACAATGAACACTAGTCTTCTGTCGTACACGCCTGTTTATATGGGCCTCCCCTATTGACTTCCATCCTTTGATAGTTAAAAGATAAGCGTGGAATAGAACAGGGATGTACAGCTCCAGCCTTGATAGTGAGCGTCTGCTATCATTACCTGAGTGTCTGTAGCAGCAATGCTGAAAGGTCGTAACTCGTCAACTGTCAGAGTTTTATCGCCTAAGTCTCCGTGGGTCTACAGGTCTTATCTGGATGTACTCTCGAGTGGGACTTCACAGGGCTATGTAATGTCTAACTTAGGGTACTTCAATTGGAGCTAAAGATGGGGCGGGATGGGTTTAGTACCGTTTATGTTACGTCGTCCGACCCTAACTTAATCCGACCGGGCACGATCAATGGTGTTGACTAAAGGAATTCTTACAAAATAAGAAATTCGCGTAGAGAGGCGTCACCATCCATTCCGTGGTAGTAGATCGGTTGTCTCCTTCTCCGGTAAGGACGAAAAACTAGGAGTATCTACGTGTATGTTGCCAAGTTAATCATGCTCGGGCATTTGGAAATTGAAAATAATAGACCGATTCATTTGTACAAGTGAAAACTTTCCCCAAAATATTTTCAATGCGAGTGTGATTATTTTATTCACATATTGTGAACCTCAACGATGGAGTTAGTGCACTGTACTGACGTTGACAATGATGATGATGCTGAGAATGATGTTGATGATAACGATGAAGATGAGGATGATAATAATGATGATGAGGATAATAATTATGATGATGATGACGAGGGTAGAGAGGTGGAGGTGTTGGGGACAGAGGAGAGGAAAGAGAAGAAGGCCTATGATACTGATATACCTTCGCACATGCTATCTCCCTAGCTACCTGTGCAGGTAGAAAAGGCATTAACATCGCGATGAATTAAAATCATTGATATGCCACACGTGTTGCCAATGCTGCCTGTGACTCACGCATTCATCTCACATATGGACTTACACGGAACTACAACAAATCGCATCTCTTGTTACCTGTAAATAGTACAATGATCTTTCGTGTTGTGTGTTACCTGTAAATGTTAAACTGATCCTACGACACGTGATCGTGTGTTGTTACGTGTAAATAGAGCTCAGCGTGGCTGAAAGGTTAAGAGCGCTGGCTCTAAAACTGCTGATGGCGGGGTATTGGGTTCTTTAATTACACAGGTCAATAGGGCTTAAACTTTGACTACTCTTCCAGAAAGCCATGGGGAATATAGAATGTAAACTTGCCTTAAAAATCATCCTGGAATTGATCGTAACGTCCTGCCAAGAACATTAAATACACAGAAATGTCAATTGACGGGCTCTGTCGGGTTACTAAGACAATTCATAAATAAACTTATGTGTACTGTTTGGCTCTCAGAGAAGTAAAATCTAGAGGAAAAACTCATTCATTCATTCAGTAGCATGTCCTTTGCAGAACCCCGCTCCCATAACAAACTTCCGGAAAACTTCTCGGTTATAAGCAAGATGCCCCGCGTCCGATACACCCATCTGGAGATCTTCTGCCACATCATGCACCCATCTTATCTTTGGCCTTCCTCGTCCTTCTTTCCGGGTATATACCCCTCCATTATTGTTTTTTCCAAGCTTTCTTGACGTTTTAAGTGGCCAAAATATTTCAATTTTCTTTGTTTTATCGTCTGTATTAGCCAACCTTCTTCTATATTCAGCAAAGAAGATGTAAAACACAGATATGTCAATTGGAGGGCCCTGTGAGGCCACTAAGACAGTTCATAAATAAACTGACATGTACTGTTTTGCGTTGATAGAAATAAGATCTAGAGGACACACTAGACCACATAAAAATTGAAAACAATAGTTAACGCCGAGATTCAAACCTGTCACCTCCACATGACGATGGCGTCTGGATGTAGGAACAAGTGTACGTAGAAGCGGGCCGCACAGAGTTTGAGGTGCAACAACTGATCCAGAGTAATACACACCAAGGTGACATAGTGATCTATACTTATGGGTTAGTGGTGAGAAACAGACGGATTGGTTGGGGTTTCATTGCGAAGGTTAGTGGACGATTCTTGAAAAAGGAGAGTCTGGCATATGAGACTACGACCTCCGGCATGAGAATAGAGGTAGAAGCAATCACATCAGCATTCCGTTGATTAGAGGAGACCACTGCAACACACATTGCCTTCATCACGGAATTAAGGAGTATGCTTAGTAAGGTTGAGAAAGAAATGTTTCGTGTGGAATGGCTCACCTCGCTTCAGAGGTCACAGATTGTGAGAATTGTATGGATTTTTTGCTCTGGCCTTGTGGGAGAGCGGAGGAATGAACAAGCTGATAGATTGGCAGGGAATGCACCTCTTGGTGGTAGATTACTTATGGACAAAGGGGGGGTTGTCGTGCGCCTGTGGGACCAAGTGGAGAAGATGGGGCAACAGACTGAGAACCCGTATGTGGAAAGGATGAGATTGCGGGGAATTGGCAGGGGTTGTGGTAAAATCTCAAAACTGAGAGGGAAGAACAGGAGAACTTTCAATCAGATAGCGGTAGGAACGATTAGTAGTGTGACTCTTCGCTGGCTGTTGAACGAGAAGATGGAGCGTGTATGGGAATATCCTGAATGCAGTGATGTCAGTTCTTAGCTCAACTCAATTCAACATTCGAAGCATGGCCAACTACACACGGCAGATCATTTCCTTTGTCCATGTTGTAGGGAACAACTTGGGAGTCAACATGGCCGAATGGATACAAGCGTTTGTTCTTAAACTGCCGGTGTACTATTGGCGAGGTAGCGAGTTCAACTCCTACACCGGTCATTTGGACTGATATGATGACTTCTCGTCCTTGACTTGGGGACGTACATTACAAATACTTCAAAAGTCAAGCCGGAGTGGGTTCGCCTGATGGCGAGGGACACTGGTAACACAGAAAGCTAATCCACAGGAAAAAATCAGCCCAGTGTACTGACTAGTAGTAGCACGTGTATGGACTACACTCGGGTTCAACGCGAGCAAACATGGGGGTGGGGGTGTGGGGGTGTGGGGTGGGGTGTGGGGGTGTGGATGTGGGGGTGTGGGGTGGGGTGTGGGGGTGTGGGGGAGGAGATATGTTTCTTTAAGAACTGCTTCGCTTGATTTTCTCTCTGCTCACAGTATCCCTTGATGATTCCCCAAAAACCCCATTTCTGCAACAATCTGATGTTTTTCAGCTTGTCCACTTACTGTCCACGTCTCACTTGTATATCACACATAGTTAAAACTTAGTTGCATACCCTTTACAGGACGTTGCAGTCAACGCCAGCAGTTTTTGCTGTTGTCATCTCTTGGCAAGTTTACGTTCAGTGGTTTGCCATTGCTTTCAAAACGACCGGCACCCATACCATACCGTAAAAAAAAAACGTACAGCGGTCTGCTGCCAAATCGCCTGCAGCTGTGTGTCGAACGTGGGTATGCGAGATTGCGAACTTCGTCCGTAACCTCTTCGCCACGGAGCAGGCATCACACACAGTACAGGCTCTAATTAGCCAGTGAAGACGCCTTTTCTTTCAGAAATGAAATGGGAATATTCTTAAACAAGTAAAGACGATGAAGAAGCTTGCAGACCTGCAAATTGATGGGAAAGGCGTTAGACTTGTAAAAATATAATGGAAACAACAAACTGTCATAAATTGTTCATAATGAGGTAGGTCAATATCAGCTTATAATTTTATATTATATTATTATTATTATATATCAGCTTATGTGGGACAGGGATGTGTAATGTCTCCAGATCTTTTTTTCCCTTCCTATTCAGTGAAATATAAGTAAGAAATTTATAAGATATGAGAGGAATGACCATTGGAGGACATAACAACAATAGAATTAGACATGCGGATGATACAGTCTTGATTGCAGACAATGAACAATATCTGCAACATTTAGTAGATGCGGTTGCTGTACACAGTGAACAGCTAGGGTTAAAATTTAATTGTAAGAAGACACAGATTATGGTCGTCACTAAGAAGAAAGAAATACCACAAGGTAATATACTCGTAAATGGGGATATTCTTAAACAAATGATCGGTGCAACTATCTTAGAATAGTCATGACGTTTGATGGAAGGTGCCTTGGTGAATGGCTATGATAAAGGTTGCCTTTTACAAGAAGGAAAACATACTGACCAATAAACGAATGTCAAATTGCATCGAGGGGCGGAAGTATTCGTGGCAAAGCGGTCAAACCGTTTAACTCGGGCCCGGAGATTGTGGGTTCGATTCCGGGCCGCGTCCTTCGTTGCACGAGTAACATTTTTCGGAGACTCCTGTGGGTCGTCGCTAGAGCTACGGGGTTCGTGCTTTGTACGACGCTTTCCACGCTGCAGAAAGAGACTGAGCCATTTGGGATAAAACCCGCTGCAATGAAGACGACCTTGTCGACTATTAAGCGACTTTTTTTTAAGAGTGTTGAGGTGCTACATAGAAACTGTACTTTTGCATGCATGTTAAACGTGGAGAATGAGCAGTCAAGCTGGAAAAAAAAAACCCATCCAATAGCAGGGGGGAATGTGATTTCTGAGGAAAATGTAAAGAATGCCATGGACAGAGAGACAAACCAATAAGCAAGTCCTACAATAAACAAATGAAAACCTTAAACTGATTACAAATATTAGAGGTAGATAGTCAAGATGTTTTGGGAAGGTCATGTGAAGAAATACATTGGAGAATTTAGTGACAAATGATTGAGGGGGCAAGAACAAAGGGAAGGCTGGTTACAGAACTGATCCACGACTTTGGTGAGCTTGTGATTGCGAAACATAACCGCTCACGTTTATGGGATGGAACATGGTGATGGTGAATTGTTTCGTTTGCTATGTAATGGAATTTGACCTTGACACTTACGAGTGTGTATTGTTTTCGAAAATCCGTGGCTGTTATATTATTACAGTTGTAAAATACAATGCAGTAACACTAAAAGTTAGTTAGTTGCATATCCTTTACAAGACGTCGCACTCAACCCCAGAATGGTTTGTCTGTTTGTAATATTTGGGAAAATTTAAGTTCAGTAGTTTGCCATTGCATATACCATTTTATACAGACCAGCGCAAGGCGGTCTGCTTAAAAAATCGCCCGCAGCTGTGTTTCGAACGTGGCATGTGGGATTATGAACTGCGTCTGTAACCCCTTCGCCACATAGTCGGAAGTTACGTTGCAACAAGTAAGCATTTCTACTTTCTCACTCAAGTTCTAAATATGTGCAGATGAAAGATATCAAACACAATCAGGAACAAATATATCTCACCAGTCAGCCTGACTACTGCCATTGACTCCATCACACCGGCATGCAATAGCTTTGTGCAACATTTTAGCTCATATACTTCTACCCAGACAATTATTTGTTTATGTGATTTAATTCTGCCAAATTGTAATGTTCATTTATACAACTAAATGTAAAACATAAAATTTTACAATGTGTAAAATAGTTTCAAGGGACATAACAATGTTTAAATTGTTACTTTCTATTAAACATGGTTGCTGCCCTTCTTTTCAAAGGTAGATTAAGTTGTAAGCCAGATTTACTCCCGTTGAGGTGTGAAGTATTAGCATGAGATTGGTGACCAGTTCCATTCCTTGTAAACTTTTTTTTCCTAGGTAAATGTGAAGAATGGTTATCTGTCTCAGAGGTCAAAAAGTGTGATAGTCACAATGCACTGCTTTCTACCATCCATAGATAGACAAGTATAAATATACGAGGGACGGTCAATAAGTAATGCCTCCTATTTTTTTTTTTTTTTTTAAAATCTATGTAAACATTTTATCGGTTTGCAATTTATTAATTTAGCGAGATTCATCAAACGCTCTTCTGCATCGTATATCTATACCAACCAGTTTCAGTCACATGTTGAGCAACAGCAAAGGTTTAAAAATGGCCACCCAAAAAGTTCGGTTAAAGCAACGTAATGTCATAGAATTCCTCAATGCTGAAGGCGAGACCATAATTCGCATCCACGAGCGTTTGAGTATTGTTTATGAGATTCAACAGTGGATGTTTGCACTGTTCGAAGCTGGGTACGTCGTTGTGACCAAGCTGAAGTAGGTCAATCCTCACTGGGTGACGCAAAGCGGACTGGCCGTCCGTTAACCGCATTGACTCCGCACAACATTCATCGAGTTGATGTCACAGCGCACACACTTTTGAATAACTCAGGGCTTTAATGATGGTCTGGGCATTACCTTTACTAATGGACAACATGGAACACAGTTTATCCAGTGTTACATGATGGTCACCACGAATGATGTCATCAACTCCATGAATGTTGTGTGGAGTCAATGCGGTTAGTCCGCGTTGCGTCAGTCATTGAGGATTGACCTACTTCAGCTTCATCATAACGATAAACCCAACGTCGGACAGTGCTAACATCTGCTGAATCTCCATAAATAGTACTCAAGCAATCGTGAATGCGAATCGAGGCCTCGCCTTCAGCATTGAGGAATTCTATGACATTACGTTGCTTCAACCGAACATCTTTGGTGGCCATTTTTAAACCGTTACTGTTGCGCAACCTATGACTGAAAATGGTTGGTAGTGATATACAGTGCAGAATGGTGGATGAGGAATCCCGCTAAAATAATAAATTGCACACCGAGAAAGTAGTCACATAAATAAAAAATTTGAGGCATCCCTGGTATAAATCGCATTCCTTTAAACTTCATCAAATTCTTGATAATTAGATACTGAATATCATACATTTTCTTGAGATGGCTCAAATACACTGTAGCAAAAACGCCTTTTGAAGAGGTATAATATAATTGAGTATAAAACAAGAAATAACAGAAACAAAACCGAAATATCTTTCAGATCAGATCAACAATGATATAAACAGCGATAAGACTAAAATTACTTACAACTAAAAGAACAAATACTAATTTAAGTATGCCAGATAATCTTAACATAATGTGATAGTGCTTTATTTAACACAGTGAAATAGTAGTTAACAATTACGAGGGGTCTTCAAAGTTTGTGTGTGTGTGTGTGTGTGTGTGTGCGCGCGTGCGTGCGTGCGTGTGTGTGTGTGTGTGTGTGTGTGTGTGTGTGTGTGTGTGTGTGTGTGTGTAAAAATATATTCTGAAAAAGTACAGAACAAATGTATTATTTTTTTATGTAGTCACAGCTACGTTCAATTCAAGTCCTCCAACGCTGATAAAGTACTTGGATTCCTGTAGAAAACAACCTCCATTGGTCGCGTATGCAATCACTCATGCACCACCTGCAGTACCTCTATATCGAACTGAAAAGTCTGTCACAGAAGTCACGCCGATTCAAAACTTCCAACTCCACTCAAACACTTGTTGGACTGACAGGCATGCATCGCCACACTGGACCTTCAATCACTCATGAATTTCTATTGGTTTAACCCCTTCACTGATCAAATAACGGATGGTGCATGAAACAGTGTAGCGGCCATCCTTAGACTATCCTTATGACGTCATAGTATTTGACGCCACCGTAATGTCACGTGCCTAACCCTCTTAACACCAATATTAACTGGTTACAAGGCAATGACAATGTTATTGTAATTTCTATCCCACTTGGTTTTCATTTGAAGAACCCTCGAATGTTATATTTCAGTGGAGAAATGCAAACTGTTATACAAGATCTCACAAAGATGCCAGACCAGAAAGTCAAGTATGAGTCAGTATTTATTGTTGTTCAACAAGGACCTTAAATGCTACATCCCAACATTTACTATATAATGTTATATCACAACATTCATTGCATAACATGTTATATCTTATAACTCATTGCTTAACATATTGCATCCCGACATTCAATGTATATTACATCCCAACATACACTATGTAACACATTACATCATAAAATTCAATGTATAACATGTTATATTGCATCATTCATTGCAAAACATATTACATCCCAACTTCCAATGTATAACATATAACATCACGACATTTATTACACAACAATTACATTATACATTCACTATATAACATATTACTTCACAACATTCACTACATAACATATTACATCACAACATGCACAATATACTATATTGCATCACAACATTCACTACATAACATATTACATCACGACATCCACTTTATAAAATATTGCACCACAACATTCACTATATAACATATTACTTCACAACATTCACTACATAACATATTACATCACAACATTCACTATATAATATATTGCATCACAACATTCACTATATGACATATTACATCACGACATCCACTTTATAAAATATTGCACCACAACATTCACTATGCAATATATTACATCAGAAGATTCACTATATAACATTAAACCACAACATTAATTGCATGACGCATTACATCACAATATTCACTATATAACATATTACATCACAACATTCACTATAGAACATATTACATCACAACATTCTCTATATAACATACTACATCACAACATTCACTACATAACACATTACATCACATAAATCATAATATAGCACAATATATTACAACAATCACTATTATACATTATATTATTACATTAACAGCATAACATATTACACACATTAACAACACATCACAGCACTCAAGGCAGAGCATAATATGTCACAATTCTTACTACATAATATATTACATCACAGTTTTCATCCCATAGCTTATCTGACTACAATATTCAAGACATGCTGTTTCATATCACAGTGTACAGACACACAAAATAACAAGATCATCTGACTACATAAGTTGTCAGGACACAACAAGTGTAGGATAGAAATGTTACACACAAAATAACAAGATCATCTGACTACATAAGTTTTCAGGACACAACAAATGTAGGATAGAAGTGTTACACACAAAATAACAAGATCATCTGACTACATAAGTTTTCAGGACCTAAACGAACATCCCATGAAACAAGTAAAGAGTTTCAAGTACCTAGGAAGTATAATATCATCAAATGGCAAACCAGAAGACATGATCAAAAATAGATGTAATAAGACAAACCAACTCATTGAACAAATGGCGCCAATACTAAAGGAAAAAACATGAATCAATAACTACTAAGAAAGCACTTTACAACACAACCTTCCTACCAACTCTATGTTAGCAATGCCAAACCTGGAAAATGATAAGAAAATAGAAAAGAACAATCACAACAACAAAATGACTACCACTCTGATGTGTTTCCACCTTGTCGTGGTAGAGGGGCTTGCGTGTCCCAATGACCCCAAGAGCCCTGCCGACAGAAGCACAACTACATATTGGACAGGCCTTGACATAGGGACCAGACCAAGAGAGACACAAGCTGCTGCTCTGCAGGTCGATTGAAGATAGACAGTCAAAGACCAATCAGGCGCACTAATTGTTAGTCCGGACACATACTCTATGGCTCTCTGCTGATGGATATGACTGAACTCTCTAAGTCATTAACCCTCGGACGTGAGAGCCAGGCCGATACTCACCCACTGCAAAATGGAGGTGAGATGTCAGATGCAGCGATTGCTACAAGCTTGGCCAGACACTTGTTTGAAGGCTCTCAGCCGTTGGATATGAGGGATCCCCCAGATGAGAGAGCCTGACACCTATCTCTGCTGCATGGAGGTAAGGTGCTGAGCCGGCAGCACATGTAGCCTACCTCGAGAGCGTTACTGGAGGTGGAAAAGCATTCCAATCGCATGCAATAGTTACGATGCCCAAGTCTCTATTTAAAAAAAAAAAAAAAAAACTAATTGAATGAGCGTAATTAAAGGTGGAAGTCCGAAGCGAAAGCTTGCTGAGTTAATGTCGTGTGCAGACTGACCGTTTCTGGTTTGCGTGGGGTTCGCCAGCGGCGAACGAAATACACAATACATGGAAATGAGGAATAAAAGCAGCCATGAGCAGGACGTGGCAATTACTTGGGTGAGCCCAGTCTCAGAGCGTTATGTGCCGGCTCTGTAATTATGGAAGCCTCCTAGGATATCGGTAAATGCCCATGGTCTGCCCCTGCCTTCCATTGAGGGTTAAAGTGAAGTCTTTGGCCGCTCTAACTTGACCAGTTGAGATGAGGAAGACACCACAACAGAATATCCCTTTAAATCCCCAGGAAGACTAACCTGACTAAAAAACACCCGCTGAAGTCGGATGTGCCGGCGTAAGGGTAGGAAATAAAAACTGGCACAACATAAGAAACGTCCGAGTGAAATGTCCTTCGTGCCCAGAACAGCTCTGACTATCTTGTCTCCTGGCCACAGCGTCTGTATACGTCCGAACCAAAAGATCGCTGAGTGGAAGTCGTCTGCTGAGTGGAAGTCGTCTGCAGACTGGCCGTTAATGGTTTGTGCGGGGAGCGGCCTGTGGCGAACGAAACTCCCAATACATAGTAGTGAAGAATTAAAGCAGCCACGTGCAGGACGTGGCGATTCCTTGGATGAGACCAGCACCAGAGCGCTATGTATCGGCTCTGCAATTATGGATGCCACCTTGGATGGCGGAAAATGCCCATGGACTGCCCCTGATTTCCCTAGAGGGCTGACCGCGAAGTCTTCGACCGTTCTAACCTGACCAGTTAGGATGTGGACGGCACCACAACAGTGAGAGTCCCCCAGGAATGCTAACCTGGTAAAAAAAAATGCACACTAAAGTCGGATGTTTTGGCCTAAGGGTTTCGGCTCAAGGGTGCTTAACTAGACACACCGCAATTACGTTTGAAAAAACACTCCGGATGAACGCTGCATAAGAAGAAGAAGAAGAAGAAGCAGAAGAAGAAGAAGAAGAAGAAGAAGAAGAAGAAGAAGAAGAAGAAGAAGAAGAAGAAGAAGAAGAAGAAGAAGAAGAAGAAGAAGATTCCTGAGAAGAATACTCAACGTATCAAGAAGAGTTAAGATCAGAAATGAAGAAATCAGGACTAAAGTGGGGTTATAGCAGCGCTAGATTTTATTAGAAGACAGCAAGCCAAATGGCTTGGCCATGCAAGTAGGTTACCAACTAACAGTATGCCCAACAAGCAATGACGTACAGGCCAGATGGAAGCAGAGAAAGAGGCTGGCCACGTAAACGATGGACGGAGGGAATAGCAGAGTCCATGGGAATATTGATATATGAAGCCCACACACTGGCACTCTCCCGCTGTTTGTACTTCGTCTCAACACCGCAAGGTAGAAGAGGAACCTGATGAGATGAGATGAGATGATGATGAGACAATTTAACAAAAAAAACATGCAGATTAGAAAACATCAATGAATTGCTTCAATACACGGTTGCTTAGTCAGGATTGTGTCATTGAATGTCTCGACATACAGCTGTATAGTTATTTACAGGACTTAAAGATCAGAAGATCTACTTAACTGCACCGGGTTTTATCCCATATACATTGGTCTACAGCCTGCCGAAAGCGTCACACAAAGCACGAACTCCTTAGCTCCAGCGACGACCCTCAGGAGTTTCCGTTTCGAGGAAATTGCACTGGTCAAACAGAATGTCAGAGTCTGGAATTGAACCCACAACCTTCAGAGCGAGAGGCAGGCGGCTTAACTACTTCGCCACAGAGACAACGGTGTGCCATGCTCCACTGGGAGATGTTATGCTCCACTGGGGGTGCCAACTCCACTGGGAGGTGCCGTGTTCCACTAGGAGGTGCCATGCTTCACTCGGAGTTGCTATGTTCCGCTGGGAGGTGCCATGCTCCACTGGGAGGTGCCATGCTCCAGTAGGAGGTGCCATGCTCAAATTGGAGGTATCATGCTTCCCTGGAAGGTGCCATGCTCCACTCGAAGGTGCCATGCTCCACTGGGAGGCGCCATGCTCCACTGGTGGGCGCCATGATCCACCGGGAGGAGCCATGCTCCACTGGGAGATAAATTGCAGTAGAAGATGATGAGGTCCATCATTATGTGTCTGGGGCCTATACAATGGAATTAGTCAGAAAATGACACTCAGTGTAAAACGAAACTCATGAAAATAAACAGGTTTATTTGCAAATCCAAAATGATTATTTACAGCAAAATATTATAAATAGTGCACTCTGCTTTCACGTGGCAATGATTACCACCGGGCAACTTAAAACAGCTGCAATTGCTAAATAATACTTGTGGATTATGTGCCATAAGCATCGAAGCATCTTAGCTTTGAAAACCCTAAACTGATATACTGGATGTTGCATTGAGGGCTTGACTTCCCGAAGTGTGACACATTGCGTGGTCTGGGGTGAGCATGAAGAGGTACATACACATCAACAGGATGTAAATAAACACCACAATTGACCCTGCAGAAGAAAGAAGAAAATACATACACAAAAGGTAATTAATTGTGCAATACATACAGGCATGAAATCATAATGGCTTCAATGATAAACAGATGACAACGGAAATGTCATTACTGTGGTATAGAGAGATATAACAGACAGCTGGAGAAAATATGTGACATGGTATTATGTTGACTGATGAGAATATTTGAGGCTAATGATACAAGCCGAGAGAGAGAGAGAGAGAGAGAGAGAGAGAGAGAGAGAGAGAGAGAGAGAGAGAGAGAGAGAGAGAGAGAGAGAGAGAGAGAGAGAGAGAGCCCGAGAGACAGAGAGACAGAGAGAGAAAGACGGAGAGATAGAGAGAGAAAATATGAAACCAAAGTTGAAGATATACGGCAGTACATATAAAGAAAAGACAGGGAGACGATATGATGAGACTTCGCCTATTTCTCCTGTCTTTCATCTTCCAAAGGAGGACAGACCCACAATCAAACCGTGTCAAGCGTTTGGCAGACTTCATGACTGGCTGGAGTCTGCACGTCAACCCCCCCCCCCCCTCTCCCACCTCCCTCGGTCGCATCTTACGGTATGTGTGGAAGGCTACAGTGTTCCTATTCTTTGCTTCTGTGGGGCCCAGCAACACTTCGACGACAACAAAATCTACTACTGAAACATGAGAGGAAGGTTCTCCTTGGCTGAGTGGTCGTGCTACCTGCCTCGTGCTCAGAAGGGTGTGGGTTCGTATCTGGACGCCATCATTCGGTTCTCAGGAGCAGTTTTTCTGAGACCCTTGGGGGGGGGGGGGGGAAGAGATCGTGGCAGGAGCTACGGAGTTCGTACTCTGTGCGATGCTCTCTGCAGGCAGTTAGCTGCACTCCCGAACTATATGGGATGAAAACCAAGTGCAATGAAGCGGGTGCTCTTGCATATAGCTTCCCTTACTGTACCACTTTTAAATTTCTCTCGCTTTCAACTCGAGTGCAGTAACGCTAGACATAATTTTGAGTGTAGATTAGCTGTCCTTATTACCAGTTTTCCCCAGAATCTGGCCAACCCACTCCGACTTCTGAGGTACTTGTAAATTACATCCCCAAGTCAAAGACGAGAAGTCATCATGTTCGTCCAACTGACAGGTGTAGGGGTTGAATCCGCTACCTTACCATTAGCACTCCGGGTGTTTAAGAGTGTTGACTTCCAGGCTTGTGATGAAATATCAATACCTTTTATTTGAACTGACAAGAAGAAACTCATCCCTTCAACTCACCTTGAAAGTAGTCACTCTTTCCGTCCTGGAAGATATAGTTGATAATCACCACGGAGAAAATCACCGCCCACAGGTGGATATCATTGAATACAACATAGAAACCCATCGGCTTATTTGATGAAACAACAAATGCCAATGTTAATTCTATTATTATAGATATGACCATAATATTAACTGATTCAGTGCCAAACAAAAATGTAGGGTTGGGGTTGGACCAACATGGTACACTATCAAATGAACAAGGATAGTGTATATTTACCTTCGCTGTGCATCAACATTGCAGAAAATACCGAAAAACGAAACGAAATAATATGATGACCCTAGTATGGCGATATATCGACCTTCTATCCAAATGGGAAGTTGTACTTGACCATATATTATCCTTCGGCACTGATAAATTAATATGACCACTCAGATTATTCCATTATTTTGGTGGTTTCCCTTTGATAAGGAGTGTTCAGAGGTTAATGTTTGCTTGCTAAAATAGACACCATGTCTCTGTTGCTTTCAAGCTCTTTCTAATTTTCTTCGCTCATATTCCGAAATTCACTGTCAGACAGCAGAAAAGATTCAATATATAACTTCAGTACTCACTTTCTGACATTTAAGGAGATTGACATAAGATACTTTTCAACTTTAGAAATGCCGCTTTTACTTAGTCTATTATGTTAGTATTGTTCACACATTTTCTATTTCACGTTATGATTGCTCCTAGGAAGGAGCGTATTTGAATGCATTGATTTGGTTGAGCATTTTCCTCTCTATTGCAATATCACATTTTGGTGTTGTCTTTAAAAGTGAAGATGGCTAGTGTTATAATGACCACACCATCCCTCGGGTACTGGGTGAGCACATAAGATAGATCTAATCACATCATCCTCAATGTGTTGTAGTTTAATAACGAGCTTACAACAGTGCCAATCAGCATCCACACTCTTCAACTTCTGCTAGAAGAGACTGAACACTCATTGCTTTGTCCTGCGTACAGTAACTTAACTTCTTCAATATAAATCACTTCTATAATAGCATGTCATTGGTCATCATGAAGGACTGTCCCATTTGTGTTTCTGACCGTCCATAGTATTCTTCGCATTTTAAGAACAAACAGATAATGCATCTATCTAAATCTACAAACAACTAATATCATCTATCTTAACTCTTCTGTAGCCAAGCAACTCACTTATCAACTATTCCATAAACGATGCAGTTTTCTTAACCCCCTTTACCCATCCTTTTGTTAAATTCTATTCAATCTGTTACTGTAATTTCCAAAGTAAGTATAACTCTATCACACCAAAAAGTTCAGGACTTTAGAGAGTCAGCAGCTTGTGATAGAAAGAATTACATCGTTGAAGAGTGGAAACATGTGCAAATGTTACATATTCATTTCACATGAAAGAAGAGCGGACATAAGTTCACCACGCAGGAAGGGTAACACACAAATCAAATATAGCGTGTATTATTAATGACAGTGCAGTGCTTGAAAATATTGCCGGTCCAAGTTTTGTACTCACCCTCTGTAAAGTTCATGCAACATAATAGGTAAATACAAAACTTGAACCGGCAATATTTTCAAACACTGCACAGTCATGTATATGCTCTGCAGGCACTTCTAAAAGAACGCACAATTATTTTATTTCATAATGTATTAAACGGCGTAAATAATTAATGTTTAATGTAAAATGTTATTTCTGTTCTGAACATTATTAATGCAAGTGATGACAATATTAATGTGTGTCTAACATATTTGACGTGGTCAAAAAGGTAAGAGCACTCGCTCTGAAACTTCCGGTACGCTAATGGTGATGTAGGCGTTCCAACCCCTACACCGGCATTAAGTTGATTTAAACGTTGACTTCTCGTTCAGAAAGCAATGGCAAACTACAAAACGTTCAATTGCCTAGAAAATTAACATGGGGTTGATCGCACGTCCTGCAATGGACATGCGACAAAAAAATATCTTTGATCCTTCTTATGTTTAAGAGAAATGTCCCAGTTTCTCAGTTGCAACCTCTGGCAACCCAATGAAAGAGGTAACAGATGCAATTTTCGGAGGAGAAAATAATGCTCACATATGACACTCAAAGGCAAAGAAGGTAAACTTGCATAGAAAGACAACAAACAAATCGAAACGGAGGTCTTATCGTATGGATAAGAGCATTTGCTCTTAAACTTCCAGTGTGCTTACTTCAAAGTAGTGCGTTCAACCCCTACGTCTTTCAGTTGGACTAAAATACTGACTTCTCTTCTTTGACTTGGAGTGTCTAGTTGGTCATTTCAATTTTTATGTTTTCTAGTGTGTCCTCAAGCCTCTACTTCTATCTTCTACTTCTATGAACGCCGTACAATACATGTGTGTTTATGAATTGACTTGGGGACTTAAACTAAAAGTACCTAAAAGTCGGAGTGAGTTCGCCTGATGGCGATGGGCATTGGGAAAGCTGAGCCACACGCAAAACAAAAATCAGTCCAGTGCTACTAGAAGCAGTTGTAAAAAATTAGTTGCATATCCTTTACAGCACGTCGCAGTCAACATCAGCATTTTGTGCTGTTGTGATCTCTTGACAAGTTTAAGTTCAGTAGTTTGCTATTTATTTCTGAACAACCGGCACCCATACCATTGCGTAAAAAAAAAAAAAAAAAAAAATAAAAATAAAAATAAACAAAAAAATAAATAAAAAAACAAGATTATGGTCGTCACTGGGAAGAAGGAAACACCACAATGTGATATACGAGTAAATGGTCATATTCTTAATCAAGTTAATCGGTACAATTATCTCGGAACAGTCATAACATCTGATGGGAGAGGTCTTCAAGAGAATAGAACAAGAAATGACCAATAAAAGATATCAATTGAAACGAGACAAAGAGTGTTGAAGTGCTACATAGAACCTATACTTTTGTATAGGATGTGAAGCGTGGACAATGAGCAGTCAATCTGAAATAAAAACATCTGATGGCTGTGGAAATGTGGTTTCTGAGGAAAATGCAAAGAATGCCATGGACAAACAGAAAAACCAATGAACAAGTCCTTCAAAAACAAATGAAAATCGTAAACTGATGAGGGTCATAAGACGTAGACAGTCGAAACTTTTTGGGCATGTTTTGAGAAGAAATGATTTGGAGAACTTGGTGACAACTGGCAAGATTGAAGGGAAAAAACCAAGGGGAAGACCGAGAAGTGAATACCTGGATGGCTTGGCCAAGTGGCATGGTCGAGACAGAAACACGGAGCTGATCCACGACTCTAGTGATCGAGTGAGATGGCAAAACATGACCGCCCACGCTTATCGGCATGGCACATGATGGATGGATGGAAGACGATCTGCTGGAAAATCTCCCGCAGCTGTGTTTCGAACACGAGTATGCGTGATTACAAACTTCGTCCGTAACTTCTTCACCACGGAGCCGGCACTGAAAGTAGTAGTTATAATAAATGTAGAATTAGTGACAATAAATTATGAAAGGGAGAAACCAAAAGAGCTAAGACTAGCGTGAAGCAACGGTAATTTCAGAAAAAAGTACAAACAATAATATATACTTACATAGATCAGGTTCACTAACACTAGCAGGGGTATCTGTACCAAGCAAACTTGGATTGCCGTCGAACATCCTATCTCAATCCTAGAAAAAAATTCAGTAAATCCTATTTCAATCATAGAAATAAATGCAGTATATCCTATCTCAATCATAGAAAAAAATGCATTACATCGTATATTAATCCTAGAAATATGTGCAATATATACTCTCTTAATCCTAGAAATAAATGCAATATATCATAGCACAATCCTAGAAATAAATGCAGTAAATCAGTTCTCAATCCTAGAAATAAATGCAGTATATAATATTTTAATACTATAAATAAATGGTGTATATCCTATCTCAATCCTAGACGTAAACGCAATACATCGTATATTAATCCTAGAAATATGTGCAGTATATAATATCTTAATCCTAGAAATAAATGCAGTATGTCATAACTCAATCCTAGAAATATATACAGTATGTTCTATCTCAAACCTTGAAATAAATGCAGTATATCTTATCTCAACCCTAGAAATAAATGCAATGTATCCTATTTCAATCCTAGAAATAAATTCAGCATATCCTATCTCAAACATAGCAATATGTGCAGTATATCTATCCTATCTCAATCCCAGAAAAAAAACGCTATACATCGTATATCAATCCTTATGATGATGATGATGATGATGATGATGATGATGATGATGATCATCATCATCATCATCATCATCATCATCATCATCAAGCGAACTGCCAGCTTGTGTAGGCGTTCACGTCTCTCCATATATCTCGGTTTTTGGTGTTCTGGATCAACTCTGCTACTGATATTCATCCATGCCATCGCCTCAATCCACCCAGCATCATTTCCCTTGGTCGGCCTTTGGCCCTCTTTCCATCGATCTACTCAGTTATCACGACGTTCTCCAATGCCTCTCTTCTCATCACATGACCAAACTCTTTCTTATTGCTGTGTATAATGTTCTAGTTTCATCAAGCCGCTTTTATGCAATCGCCGTTAGTTACTTTGGCAGTCCAAGGAATTAGCAACATTCGTCTTAGGAACCACATCTCTGTTGCTTCCAAGGTCTTCCTAATTTGTTCATTTACATTCCAAGATTCACTGCCATACAGCAAAACAGGTTCTATATCTTCAGCACTCTCTTTCTTACAATCAATGATAGTGACTTATTGCATAAGATATTTTTCATTTTCTGAGATGCTTGCATGCTATCTTAATCCTAGGAATAAATGCAACACATCTAAATACGATTTAAAAGGCAAGAGGATCGACTTCATTGCACCGGGTTTTATCCCATATGGATCGGTCTCTTTCCGCATGGCGGCCTGCTGAAAGCACCGCACAGCACACGAACCCCGTAGCTACGACCCCCAGGAGTCTCCGAGAAAAATGCGCGCGTGAACCGAACCATGTAGCCCAGAATCGAACCCACGACCTTCGGAGCGGGATTCGGACGGCGTGATCACTACGGCACGAAGATTCACATACGATAAATATGAAACAATTATATGATATATAACACCAAAAATGAAGGGATGTATATGTTAAGATGTGAACCCCGGTAGAGCTAGTACGAGCGCCTGATGTTCCAATGGTCAGGATTTCTAATGTGCAATGTATTTTTGACATTCACCAAGCCTAAAATGGCTACCAGGAAATGTCGAGGGAAGCAAAGGCAGCCAGCATGATATAGACCACATCACCCCTGGATTGTTGATTGGTCTGTAAACATGTGTCTCTAATACGCCTCAAGGTGCTCAAACAATATGATTTATATTATTTAAATATTATATATATAGGGTGCATTTTTAATGATTGTGCAGTTTTTGAAAATATTGCCGTTCCAAGTTTCGTATTTACCTATTATGTTGCATAACGATAGGTAAATACAAAACTTGGAACGGCAATATTTTCAAAAACTGCAGTCATTAAAAACACATCCCATATAAGCTTTTTCATGCTTAGAATACTAACAATTCATACATCAAAATGGAGGTCAGCATAGCTGAATGAACAAGAGCGCTCGTTCGTAAACTGCTGGTGTGCTGATGCCGAGGTGGCGGGTTCAACCCCTATACCGTTGAGTTGGACTACAACTTTGACTTCTCCTACTTGATTTGGGGACGTAAATTACAAGTACCTCTGAAGTCGGAGTGGGTTTGACTAATGGCGAGGGACGCTGGTGCTTGCTTGCTTGTGTTCGTTAGCTTGAGCTCCAACGCGAAGTCCTGTATGTAGGATGAAGGCATCCTGTTGTCCAACATCAGTGCGATGTCATACAGGACCTGAGTTTTGCGTGAGTATCCGTTGTCCCATGTCTGGCTTATTGGTGTGCAGACTGGTGGTTCCTCGCCGTACAGGCAGACACTCTCCGACTTCGGAGGAATCGGCGATCCTACTGACTTTAGCCAGGACCCCGAAGGGACCTGTTGCCCAGGACGCTCGACGAGGACGCGTCAATAGGTCTTGGCCAGTATATAACCCGGCCCTGGTGCCTTGGAAACACCCTGGTAATATGGAAAGCTAATCCACACACACACAAATGAGTCTAGTGCATTAGAAGTTGTAGTACGTGTCTGAACTACGCTTGAGTTCAAAGCGAGCGAATCAGACAAAAAAATAAATCATAAAAATTACATCGCATGATAATTCCAGAACACAAGCAAGCATATGAAAATATAACACTGCGCTTCACGGGTTAACATAAAAACGATCAATATGTAAAGATTACATTCTAATGTTATCTTTAAAATAAAGTAAATGTAGGGTAGTTTACAACTGTTTATTTAATTTGGACAATTCTACTCCTATACACAATTAAAAACAACAACAAAAAAATAACATTTCTGCCTACAGAATAAAAAGAAAAAGAAATATACATTTCCATTCCTTGAGCACTGACATTGCTGAAGATACCACGAAACAAAATAAATAACACGATGACCCTAGTATGGCGATATATCGTCCTTACGTTCAAATGGGAGGTCACATTTGGCGATATATTATCCTTCTGTACTGGATCAGTTAACTTTTAGCCACAGCACCATAACATACAGTACTTATGTACTCTGGCAACTTACAAGGACGAAAACAGCTGAAAACGTAATCCACGGCACTGTGGATGTGGAATGACAAAGGGAAATTACATTATCTAGCCGAAGAAAATCACGATAGCCAGAATCTTACCCCAGGTTCACATTATTCTGTAGCGCAAACTGAACGCCATTGACAACTTCTGGCAACTCGGACACCAAAGACAACATTGTCACTCCAATGAAGTACTGTAGATGAACAATGAAAAGCAACATGCAGTTTCCAGCAATGCCTAGTAGTTGTTGAAGACATTTGAAAAATGACTAAATTCAGAATAAATATTAGACATATTAACTAATTATGTGCCGATCTCCGTGGTGAAGAACTTACGGACGCGATTCGTAAGCCAGCTTACCAGCGTTCGAAACACAGCTGCGCGCGATTCGGCAGCAGAAAGCGTTGTGTTAGGTTTTAACGAATTGGTATGAGAGCCAGTCGTTCAGAAAGCAATGTCAAACTACTGAACGTAAACTTGCCAAGACATCAACAAAGCAGTAAAATGCTTGTGTTGACAGCGATGTGCTGTAAAAAGGATATGCAAAAAAAAAAAAAAAAAAAACTAATTATGTACACTAATTAATTTTTCTCTCAAAAGAGAAAATAAAATAAAGGACCGTATGGCACACCTAAAGGTGCTCTGGGTATATGGTGCTAAACCCATATTTGTATAGACCAGTCTGCACTCGGTGGCTGATGTGGTCAGTGTCTGGCCGCCTACTTGACTTCCCAAGACAATTCCTGGTACCCATTTCAAGATGGGTTAATCCGAGAGCCCAGTCAGTTTTACAAATCTGAATCCGTACTGGTGCGGATCGAACCCGCGACCACAGGGCCGACAGAATTGTTGCTCACAACACTCCATAGCTTTTAAGACTTTAAGACACCATAGGTTAGAGCAGTGTTTCCCAACCTTTTGTGTGCTATGCCCCACCTAAGCCGTTCTAAAATTCTTATGCCCCCCCCCCCCACCCCAACACACACATTATTTTTAATATTCAAAAATTGAAATGTTCACTAAAGAACATTGAATGATAGGTTTTAGGAAGAAATCACTAGGAAATTATTGAGCAAACACAGTAAGTAAATTTTCAAATCATATAAGGGAGAACTGAAATTCAAGTACAAAATAATTTTATTGAAAGATTTGCCTATATTATTTTAATTATTAGTAATTATTTATTATTTAAATTTAGTGAGATCCTTGCGCTTGATGCTTGCTGCAAAGTGATTTTATGTCAGGTTCCAATTTAGTTAACTTCAGTCTCAAATCTGCCCGTTTTGTTATATCCAGCCGATTTCTTCCATTTTCGAATTGCCCCCCTTAACAATCGAATTGCCCCCCTGTGGGGCGTGGGCCCCACGTTGGGAAACACTGGGTTACAGTATTGCTAATCATCCTCATCATCTTTACCAATAAGCATCAACAACCATCATCGGCATGTGCCATGCCGAAAAGCGTGGGCGGTATTGTTTCACCATCTCACTCGATCACGAGAGACGTGGATCAGCTCAGTGCTCTTGTTTCAACCATGCCACGTGGCCAAACCATCGAGATATTTACTTCTCTGCCTTCCCCTTGTTCTCTCCCCCTCGATCCTGCCAGTTGTCGTCCAAATTATTTCTTCTCATAACGTGACCCAAAAATTGTGACAATCACGGCTTCATAATGTCATATTATCACTAGAGTCTTGTATCAAGTCTGTGTTCTTGTCCGAATTTGGAAACGTTATTTAAACATGAAAGCCATTCACAAAATAAAGAACGATTTATCGCCTGACAGATTTCTCTGCGTCTTGTCAAGTGCACACAGCAGGGTTATATATCATATGGAATGAATAAATGAACAATACTTTTGCTGATATATTAAATACATAGGCACTGATATTGTTTGAATGTGGAGTATGTTCTTTTTAAATTTTAGACTTCCCTCGGAACAGCATACTCCTTTAATGGAGCACTTATGGGGGATATCCGTGTGCAATGAAAGTGATGTCTGACCACAACAAAAATCCCATGAACATTACTGAGGCCAGTATGGCCGAATCGATAACGGCTCTCGCTCTTAAACGTCCGGTGTGTTGATGCCGATGGAGCGGGTTCAACTCCTACACCGATCAGTTGGACTAAAATGTTGACTTCTCGTCCTTGACTTGGGGACGTACATTTCTCAGAGGTTGGAGTGGGTTTAGCACTGGTACTAGGGAAAGCTAATCAACGCGTAAAAATAAGTCCAGTGCTTTAGGCGTAGTAGCACGTTTATGGACTACGTTTGAGTTCAAAGCAATCAAAACAAAACCACATGAAATCAAGTAAAAAGTAAATGAAATCAATGAAGAAAAAGATTACAGTTACCTCTGAAATGCCGGTTTTTTCAAGTAGAGGTTGAATATTTTCAGAGATAAGATCGGCACAAAGGGCAATAGCCACCGCACACAGGAGGAGAATGATGGTGCTCTTAATTCTTGACCACTGGGCAGTGCCATGATGCCCTTACGGAATTAGGGAAGGAAGAACATAGTTTGCATTCATTTTATGAAGTTTGACGAGAATTGTAAATAACAGAAAAGGTAACATTGGTAGTAGAATTAGTAGTAGTAGTAGTAGTAGTAGTAGTAGTAGTAGTAGTAGTAGTAGTAGTAGTAGTAGTAGTAGTAGTAGTAGTAGTAGTAGTAGTAGTAGTAGTAGTAGTAGTAGTAAGTTAATCAGTTAGTTAGTTGTGGTTCCAACTTCACGGCAAAGAGTCGCCCCAATATGCTCCTTTCCTGTGCCAGTGAATATCACACAACATGCTCCTCACTGCCGCATGCGAAAAGTGGAACAGACAGGAGTCTCGACAAACCAACAGCCCGCACAGGTATACTATGCAGCAGTTTAGTTTAGTTATGTTATGTTATGTTATGTTATGTTATGTTTCATGCTCGACATCCCTGCACATCGAGCATGTCCATGCGTGCTCAGTCTCCACGGTGCAACAGCTAGCTCACAATATCTCTACACATTGTTCCCATAAGGAGTTGGTTGTAATGTCTCATTCATCTCTAGCCCTCGACAGCGGCAATGACGTGCTCGGTCAGCCTTAACTCCCATTTCGAACTAACGTTAAAGACTCGTTGCTATCGACCAGCTGGGTCCGTACTGCATCGACGATCTTGGCCCTGTCCGTGCTTCTTCCTGCGTGTATTGATGCATTATGTGCCAGCTCATTCGCGCGTTCATTGCCCTTTGCGTCGTTTCTTATTACTTGATCCTTAAATGGATTTCATATAAATGCTTGCTATTACTTCATCCATGGCTAGACTTTGTATTACATTTTACTATAACTTAATGTATAGCTAGAATTTGTATCACTGTTTACTATTTTAAAATGTTAGTTGCATATCCTTTACAGGACGTTGCAGTCAACATCAGCATTGTTTTGCTGTTGTGATTTCTTGGCACGTTTACGTTCAGTAGTTTGTCATTGCTTTCTGAACGCCCGGCACCCATCCCATTTACGTAAAAATCGCGCACAGCTGTGTTTCGAAAGATGGTATGTGGGATAGCGAACTGCGTCTGCAACACCTTGGCCACGAAGCCGACATTGTTTACTATTGCTTGATGCGTAACTAGACTCTGCATCACATTTCACTATTATTTGGTGTTTAACAAGACTGTGTATCATCTTATGCTATTATTTGGTGCTTAACTAGACTTTGTGTCACATTCTACTATTATTTGATGTTTAACTAGACTTTGTGTCACATTCTACTATTATTTGATGCTTAACTAGACTTTGTGTCACATTCTACTATTATTTGATGCTTAACTAGACTTTGTGTCACATTCTACTATTATTTGATGCTTAACTAGACTTTGTGTCACATTCTACTATTATTTGATGCTTAACTAGACTTTGTGTCACATTCTACTATTATTTGATGCTTAACTAGACTTTGTGTCACATTCTACTATTATTTGATGCTTAACTAGACTTTGTGTCACATTCTACTATTATTTGATGCTTAACTAGACTTTGTGTCACATTCTACTATTATTTGATGCTTAACTAGACTTTGTACGACTGTTTGCTGTTACTTGATGCATAATTGGACTGTACTTAATGCATAATTGGACTGTATATCACTTTTTACTATTATCTGGTGTTTAACTAGACTTTATGTCACCTTTTGTTATTTTGTGATGCTTAATTAGACTAAATATGTTTGCTATTATTTGATGCATGACTAGACTTTGTATAACGTTTTGTTATTATTTGATGCTTAACGAAACTTCATATTCTATTTTACTGTCACCTGAGGCATAAGTAGGCTGATTCAGGGAGGAGTGCACATAGGATGTGGACGACAATAAACATATTGGTGGGTGGTGGGATGTAGGTGGGCATATAACCAAGGTGCACAGGAAATCATGAGCATGGGAACTCTTCGCTGGCTGTTGAAGAAAGTGACGGAGCACGTGTGGGAATGTCCTGAGTGCAGTGACGTTGATTCTTGACGGCATCCATAACTAGACTTCATATCGCATGTTAATATTGTTACTATTACATGATACTTAACTAGACTTCATAACGCATTGTTAATATTGTTACTATTACATGATACTTAACTAGACTTCATATTGCATGTTAATATTGTTACTATTACATAATACTTAACTAGACTTCATAACGCATGTTAATATTGTTACTATTACATGATACTTAACTAGACTTCATATCGCATGTTAATATTGTTACTATTACATGATACTTAACTAGACTTCATATCGCATGTTAATATTGTTACTATTACATGATACTTAACTAGACTTTATATCATAAAAGAACAAAATTCTCCATACCATTAGCAGCGTTCTCTTCCTTGAGCTGCTGCTCAAACTCCTCAAACACGTGGTCCGAATGAGTCTTCATGGTAAACACCAGGCCAATGACGTAGGCTATGGGCAGGATCAGGGAGATGGCGTACACCAACGGCTCTATATGCTTGGTGTACAATGTTCTGTCTCCGTGCAGTCCTTGCTGAAAGCAAACATGATCAAGCGTAACCTGAATACAGATTGTACTAGTGGTCCAGTGGCAGTGCTATCAGCTGCAGTAAAATATTTTCTTCATGCTTTCATGATAAGGGTGGTTAATAGGGCACGGTTTTTTTTTATCCAAATTTTTATTTTTATAGCACTCGCTCGCTTTGAACTAGTGCATAGTGCTTCTTCTAGTAGCACTGGACTTAATTTTATGTGTGGATTAGCTTTCCCTATTACCAGTGTCCCTCGCCATCAGGCGAACCCACTCCGACTTCAGAGGTATTTGTAATTTACGTCCGCAAGTCAACGACAAGAAGTCAATTGACCGGTGTAGGGGTTGAACCCCCTACTTCATCACCAGCACACCGGATGTTTAAGAACGAGCGCTCTTATCCATTCGGCCATGCTGGAGGTGTTTAAAGGCGAGAGGATCGACTTAATTGCCCCGGGTTTTACCTCACATAAGATCACACATGTTGCTAGGCCCATATTTATATAGACTAACCGGCAGTCAGTCAGTGATGGGATCAGTAGCAAGGCTACCAACTTTACTCCCCAAGACATTTTCTCGTACCTTCTTTACCCTGGGAGCCCAGGTCATATTTAAGAATTCGAACCCGCTCTGATGGAAATCGAACCCACGACCAACGGGCCGGCAGGTGAGCGTCTAGCCACTACTTTACCGCGGCTCCCAGTGTATCCTTGACCGCGCAGGTCAGCAAGGTCGAATCGGTAAGAACGCGTGTTCTTAAACATCCGGCGTTCTAATGCCGAGATTAGCGGTTCCAGCCCTACACCGGACAGCTGTACTAACACAGCTGTAGCCAACACACGCTAACTATCTACTTAATATGGAACCCACAGCGCACAAGATAGCCAACACAAGCTAACTATCTACTTAGTATAGAACTATCTACTTAGTATGGAAAACGGAGCAAAATAAATAGAGGAAGACCTAAAAACTCATAGAGAAGAGAAGTAGAAACGGAAATAACAATGTGAGAAGGTCATGGTATGGGATAACTAAAGATAGGAGAGCTTTTGGTGTGAATTGTTTGAGGGCCTATACCACATTGGAGGATAGAGCGCAAAAGAAGAAGAAAGATGAACTATCTACAGCACTGCACCCCAATAACTACAAACAAATACTTGGCAACAAGGACATTACAGACACTGTCCTTTATAATTTCAATGATTTCCGTTTTAAAAATGGCTACTGACAGCTGTGTGTGTGGCTGCGAATCACGAATTTGTGGCATTTTGTCTTGTCTCCATTCCACAAAGTATTAATTAATTCATGCCCAGTGCCTACCCTGGCTGCGTTCTGCTGTTCCTTCAAGGGTGTGTTGTGTGGTGTTGACACGATATAGGCCGAAACAGGTTGTGATTACCGAGGACGCGACATTTCGCTTTTTTTTTTTTTAAACAGAAGTGGCAGTCCAGGATTCTTGCTGGTGCCACCAGGTTCGTGCACTAATGGCGAGGCCCTTCTGAGTAAATTCGAAGTATAAATAAAATTAGTGGAAATGTGCTAAAGCTGTTGAAATGTAAACAATATAAAATAACACGAAGAAATGCAGCTTTACAGTACACAATTACAGTAAACACAGGACGTTGCGGCGGCATTTTCGTTTCATTGTTCTCATTTGTTTCATTCGGTTATTATGCCTTAATGTAGTCACTGTAGTGTCTTCCCGTGTTTATATGTTGTGTTTTGTGTATTTGTTTTATTGATGAAGGCTAGTCGCCGCAACGTCCTATGTGTTCCGTAATTGTGTTCTATAAAGCTGCACAACATAGTGGTATTTTATATTCTTAACACATCCGCCATTGCACAGTTGTATGTAACCAACACAGAACTGGTACGTGCAGTCGTTATACGCTGGCGGAGATAATAAGCAGGAAATCGGAGCACGAACTGGAGTGTGATGATGATGATGATGATGATGATGTTGGTGGTAGTGGTAGTGGTGGTGATGGGTTTTGTCGTGATGAGGATGAGGGTGGGGATGGTGATTATGATGATGATGACGACGACAACGACGATGATGATCATGATGGTAGTGGTGTGGGGGTGGCGGTGGTGGGGGTGGGAACGATGATGATAATGATGATTTGATGATGATAGTGATAATGATGGGGATGGTAATAATGATGATGATGGTGCTGATGATAATGATGATGGTGATGATGATGATGATGATGATGATGATCGTGGTGATTATGATGATGATGGTGCTGATGATGATGATAATGATGATTATGGTGGTGATTATGATGATGATGATGATGATGATGATGATGGTGGTGATGATGATGATGATGATGATGATGATGATGATGATGATGATGATAATGATGATGATGATGATGATGATGATTGTGGTGCTGGAGTGATGATGAAGATGATGATGATGATGATGATGATGGTTATTGTGGTGCTGGAGTGATGATGAAGGTGATGAGGATGATGATGGCGACGACGACGATGATGATGATGATGATTATGATGATGATGATGATGATGATGATGATGATGATGATGATGATGATGATGATGATGATGATGATGATTATGATGAGGATCTTCACTAACCATTAATGATTTCAAGAATGTGTTGTCCCTAGCACACCCCTCCCCCCTTCCCAAGACTCACCAATGACTGTTCACACTGTTGACACAAGAAACCAACAGAGTTGTTGATGGCAACCGGAGTGGATGAACCCGGCTCATGAACTGTGAACTCCTTGTAGACGCGCTCACAGCCTTGACATTTTAAACTGCCAAATATTTTTGAGAACACCGTAGGGGCAAATACGCCTGCAAGAAAATGAGTGATTAGCACCCTTCTGCCAGTGAATTGTAAACTAGATAGATATACACGCCAAATTACGCAATGGGTCATAATCAATGCTCAAGAACAAAAGTTTTAAAGGTTAGAAGGTATTAAAGAGTAGTTAGTCAGTCAGTCAGTCAGTCAGTCAGTCAGTCAGTCAGTCAGTCAGTTAGTTAGTTAGTTAGTTAGTTAGTTAGTTAGTTAGTTAGTTAGTTAGTCGAGGTTCCAACTTCACGGCAACGGTCGTCCCCATTATGCTCCGTTCCTGTGCCAGTGAATATAACACAAAATGCTCCCTACTGTCCAATGTGAAAAGTGGAACAGACAAGAGTCTCGGCAATCCAACAGCCCGCACAGATACACTGTGCGTAATGCCGCCGCCAGAATGCCAACACAAAAGTCCTCCACGAAAACCAGTTCATTGTCGATGGAATCAGCAGTAACCAGAAAGACCTCATTGCCCGGGTTTTCTCTAGTTGGTCGTGCGTCGAAGTACACTTGTTCCTGCAGCGAGGCGCCGTCATCATTTGGAGGCGACAGGTTCGATCCCGGTCGGTAACTATTATAGCTTTCAAATTTTATTTTGTCTAGTGCGTCTTCTAATCTCTATTTCCTCCTCTTCTTCTTCTTCTGTGAGCGCCAAATAATACTATTTGTGTCTATTTGTTTAACCGGGGTTTCTCATATGGCCCTGTCTCTATCCGCGAAAAATACAGTTCATCGTCCATGGAAGCGGCAGTCACTAGACAACCAGCAGCAACACATTACTGCGTAAGGCAATCTAGTCAGTTTCAGCGACAGGCCGGCAGCCACAATTTCGAAAATGCAGGTCACGCTACAAACAACCGAGGACAGATGTAAAAGCATTCCACGCGAAATTCACAACTCACAGTGTCGCACCACGCACTTAACTCAGTAGCAGGGCGACGGAACCATGCACTACCAGTCCAACATCAGGAAACTGCGAATGCAAGCCGTAGCCACAAGCATTAAACACTTCAGACGCCTTAACCATTCAAATGCCTATTCTCCATATTGGGGACCTGAAATCCCAAGCGAATGCGACTGATCAGACCAATTCGCGCTATAAAAATTCGTGCACAATGGATGCATGCGAAGACATTTCCACCATCACGCACAAACTGATGTTTCACATGCTAACTGTGTAATCTATCTGCAATCCTTTTCTCCATTGTCTTTATTCCATTGCTGATCTTTTCCCTCCATGCAAGATGATCAACGGCGACTTGCTCCAAAGGTGCAATATCAAAGCCTGAATCAATCATGTCCCGCTTACACACATCTTTGTATCGTAATAGAGGTCGACCCCATATCGCTTACCCATCTAGAATTCACCAAAAAAGATGTCAGTATTATACCGTCGTCCATCCTCCTAACGTGTCCTATCCATATAATTCTACGAATACTTGTAATAAACCGTCACACAACCCGATTTTCCAAACTTCGGTATTTGTGATCTTATCTTGCCACATAAGACGAAGTATAAATATTTTTCGTAGATACCTCAATTGAAAGCTGTTTAATCTTTTATCTTGGTGTGAGTAAGCTGGCCAGGTCACACTGCCATAAAGAAGAGTACCAAGGACACAGGCTTGATAGAACAGGACTTTTGTTTTAGCAGTAAGCTTCCTATTATCCTAAACTCTCTTTTACAAATACTACTCTATTACAACAAATAAATACAACATCGGATAACAAACCAGAGAAAAAACATTGCTATGAACATAGCAATTAGAATAATAAATAATGATAGTAAAAGATAAATGTTCGATTTCTAAGCAACATACGAAATCTTCAGCAAACGTGCTCTTAACTTTCTTCTTCTTCTTCTGAACCTGCATCAGCATCATTCAGTGCCTCGCCGGCTGGCGTGGGCTATCATGCCTCTCCACAATTTGTGATCTCCGAAGGCATGGATCAGTTCGTGTGTTGACTTCCTTCCGTGCCATGACACACGACTGTCACGAATCTTCTCACGCTGTCTTCCTCTGTCTCTCTTTCCGCAAATCTTTCCGGTTGTCACTGCATGTTCCAGTTTTTGTCCTCTCATAACGTGCCAAAAACGATTACTGCCTCTTTCTGATGTTTGTGATAAGTAAGTTGTCTTTGCCACTTAGATGCCCTTAAAACGTCATGATTGCTAATGTTGGCTGTCCAATAAATTTTCAGTAGTCTTCTATAAAACCACATCTTCAATGCTTCCATTGATGTTTTCACCTGTTTACTATTTGTTCAGGATTCGTAGCTGTATGTTAAAACTGGTTTTATGTAACATGCAAGAACTCTTTTCCTAGATTTCAAAGCTAGTTAGTTACTTATTGCACAAATCGTTCTTCATTTGATAGAATTCAGTGTTTGCTTGTCCTATTCTATTCTTTATCTCAGTGATGCATCTTTCATCTGAACTTATCCGTGTGCCTAGATATCTGAATTTCTGCACTTGCCCCAAAATAACATCCTGGTTTTTAATTGCACATTTCGGCACAATCTGTTCCTTTAATATCACTATGACTTCTTCTTTCTATTATTCAAACTAAGGCCTAAACCTGCATAGTCTAGAGTAAACATCATCTCTGCCATCTGAATTCTTTGTATTAAAACACAAGAGTCACAAACAATAAGCTGCATCATTTGTCGCTGCATCTCGTCAGATGCACAGTGAAGAGTTGTATATCACATCAAGTGAATACATTAATAATACTTCGGCTGAAACATTTACAACACCTGCTTTGTGTATGTGATAACAATATGAAAAATTTAAAACACGTGCTTTATGTATGTGATAATATGAAACATTTAAAACACGTGCTGTATGTATGTGAAACAATATGAAACATTTAAGTAACGTGCTTTATGTACGTGATAACAATATGAAACATTTAAAACACGTGCTTTATATATGTGATAACAATATGAAACATTTAAAACACGTCCTTTATGTATGTGATAACTATATGTAACAATACATCTGTTAACAAGAACTAATGTTTATTAACTGATTCAGTGCCGAGGATAATATATCGCCAAATGTGAACTCGTATTTTGACAGAAGGACGATATATCGCCATACTAGGGTCACCGTGTTATTTGTTTCGTTTCGCAGTATTATCCACAATTGCAATACTCACTGAATGAAACTTTATAATACCGGCTGTTTGTAAAGTCTCACTACACTTTGTATGTTTAACAAATTTGAAAAATGAAATACATGATGTCATTAAAAAAAATGCGCTCCACAGTCCATCGAGAAGTAATATGCAGCGAATGGGTGTCGTCTGCTGGAGTAATTCTTTGTACTCCAAATAGAATGCTGTTATCAACGGAAGAAAGAATGTTTTTCAGATTTGTTCTACATACAAAGTGTAGTGAAGCTTTACAAACACCCTGTAATACTTGTCCATTGATCGGGCACTATGTTTGATCCAAACTAACATTTTTGTTTGGCACTGAATCAATTAATGAGAACTCACCCACAACAGCCACAAATAAAAGGGATGCACTGATATTGGCAGATTTGGGGTTGAATCTTTGAGTTCGGAATTTTAATCCACCAATCACCATGGATACACCCTGAAATGAAAGCGTTTACTGCAAGAACATTGACATCTTGAATTCTGACTACGTGTTAGTCAAAACATCTCTCTCTCTCTCTCTCTCTCTCTCTCTCTCTCTCTCTCTCTCTCTCTCTCTCTCTCTCTTTCTCTCTCTCCACACTCTCTCTCCACACACACACACTCTCTCTCTCCACACACACACACTCTCTCTCCACACACTCTTTCTCTCCACACACACAATCTCTCTCTCTCTCTCCACAGACACTCTCTCTCTCCACACACACAATCTCTCTCTCTCCACACACACACACAGTATCTCTCACTCTCCACACACACACACACACTCTCTCTCTCTCTCTCTCTCTCTCTCTCTCTGCATGTGTCGGTCTGTGTGTATATGGCGTGTGTATGTGTGCAGTGGCGGATTGGAACGATAGACCCTTGATGAAAGGTCTTCCTTTAAACATTAAACAATATATTTACACTTTTGATCTCGTTTTAATAGCTTTGTCTCCTAGTAATCAAGATCTTTACACCTAGTCGACTGCTGAGTCTGTGTGTGTATGTGTGTGTGTGTGTGTGTGTGTGTGTGTGTGTGTGTGTGTGTGCAGGCGAGTATGAGTGTTTACATGCATTTGAGCGAGTTTTATGTACGTGTGTGTGTGTGTGTGTGCGCGTGTAGGCATGTATTAGTGTTTACATGCAGACGAGCGAGTTTATATGCATGGGTATGTGTGTGTGCGTGCGCGCGCACGCAGGAATGCATGCATTAGTGTATGCATGCATGCATGCGAGCGAGCATGCATGTGTGTGTGTGTGTGTGTGTGCGCGCGCTCATGCAGGCATGTATTAGTATTTACATGCATACAGTGTACAGTGTGTGACCTATGTAACCTCTCTATGTAACCAGTGAGACTAGTTAGAACAAGTTAAATAGTGTTTATAAAATGAAAATTAGTCGCATGTCCTTCACAGGACGTAGCAGTCAACCCCAGCATTTTCGCTGTTCGTGATTCCTGGACAAATTTTACGTTCAGTAGTTTGCCATTGCTTTCTGAACAACCGGAACCTATACCTTTTTCGAAAAAACCCAGCATCGCTGTGTTTCGAACCCGGGTATACGGGCCCACAAACCGCGTTCGCAAGCCCTTAGCCACGCCTTCTGGCTTTATAAAGCTAGGTCTATATCCTTCACAGCACTTAACACTCAACCTCTTCACTTTTGTCTGCAATTTCTTGCCACGTTTACATTTAGTAGTTTGCTTTTGTATTCCGAGCGACCGCCACACATACCATTGTATAAAAACCAGCGCAAGGCAGTCTGCTTCACAATCGCACACAACCAATGTTTCGAACGCGGTATGCGGGATTATGAATTATGTTCATAGCCCCTCCACAAAGACAATAAAAGAGTGTTTACAAATACCATATGGAGTTTAAGGAACTGTCGCTGTTCAGCAAGACATGCAGTTAAATGGACAATGGTTAGGTGCAGGGTGTATTTTTAATGACTGAGCAGTGTTTGAAAATACTGCCGGTCCAAGTTTTGTATTTACCTATTATGTTTCATGAACTTTACAGAGGGTGAATACAAATCTTTGACCGACAATTTTTTCAAATACTGTACAGTCATTAAAAATACACCCTATATTTTTTTTTCGCATATCCTTTACAGGACATTTCAGTCAACACCAATATTTTTCAGCTGCTGTTGATGTCTTGGGAAAATTTACGTTCAGTAGTTTGCCATTGCTTTCTGAACGACTGGCTCATATAACTCCGTAAGTAACCAACGCAACGCGATCTGCTGCCAAATCTCGCGCAGCTGTGTTTCGTACATGGGTATACGGGATTACGAACAACGTCCCTATTCCCTTCGCCAGGGAGATCGGCACACCCTATATATAAAGACAAATGTCATGGCAGGACAGACCAGGTCCTAAACCTGGTTCGGCAACTGGTCTAGGATAGAAGTTCCGATAGGCGAACAGCTAGAGCATTGCTTTACTGATCCGGCAGCTTCTGTAGCTTGTCTTGTTCCAGACATATTGGTGTTACTTTTCCTCTGGAGTAAACTAGGCAGGCCGAGAGAGGGATCATGCTGCATGGGCAATACATGGTCTCTAAACTATCGTCTGTCAAGACGGCCAGGTGCCAGTCAGTCAGTCAGGTTAGGTATATAAGGCCAGTCAGTAAAAAGTACGCCTCGCAGAAGATTATCCTACAGGTTACACGTTGATTTACCCGGGCATACCAGGAAAGACCTGCACCACAACGCGGTAATTATAGTGGTAAACTGAAACGCGGACTGCGAAATTTGATACTTGACGTTATTTCATCATCATTATCATGTGCCATGCCGATAAGCGTGACGGTCATGTTTCGCAATCTCATACGATCTCCAGAGTAGTGGATCAGCTCTGTGATTTTGTCTCGATTATGCCATGAGACCAAGCCATCCAGATATTTACCCCTCTGCATTCCCATTGTTCTATTCCCCTTTGTCTTGCCAGCTGTCACCAAATTCTCAAGTTTATTTCTTTTCATAACGTGTTATTTCATACACTAAATAAATATAGGGTGTATTTTTAATACTGCAGATTTTGAAAAAATTGCTGGTCCAAGTTTTGTATTCACCATTATGCCATGAGACCAAGCCATCCAGATATTTACCCCTCTGCATTCCACTTGTTCTATTCCCCTTTGTCTTGCCAGCTGTCACCAAATTCTCAAGTTTATTTCTTTTCATAACGTGTTATTTCATACACTAAGTAAATATAGGGTGTATTTTTAATACTGCAGTTTTTGAAAATATTGCCGGTCCAAGTTTTGTATTCACCATTATGCCATGAGACCAAGCCATCCAGATATTTACCCCTCTGCATTCCCCTTTGTCTTGTCAGCTGTCACCAAATTCTCCAGTTTATTTCTTTTCATAACGTGTTATTTCATACACTACGTAAATATAGAGTGTATTTTTAATACTGTAGGTTTTGAAAATATTGCCGGTCCAAGTTTTGTATTCACCCTCTGTAAAGTTCATGCGACATAAATATAAAACTTGGACCGGCAATCTTTCCAAACACTGCACAGTCATTAAAAATACACCCTATATTTCTCTGTGCAACAAAGATTGGCATGATCGAATGGATAAGAGCACTTGCTCTTAAACTTCCGGTGTGTTGATGGCGAGGTAGCGTGTTCAACCCCAACAATTGTCGGCTGGACTTAAATGTTGACTTCTCGTCCTTGAGTTCTTGACTTGGGAGTAGTAGAGGTTGGTCTCCAGACCCCACTTTTAGCCTCCAGGCTGGATGCTGATAGGGTTTATGAAGGAAATATGGGTAAAATGGTTCCAGCCTGGAGGCTGAAGGAAATATTTTTGGGCGGGTGAAATTTTTGTTCGGTGTGTGGGAAATTTTTTCGTGGGAACGGGTTTTTTGACGCTGCCTGGTGGGGTGTAAAAAGTAATTAAGGTAAATGTTTAGTTGGTTCTGGAAAGCGAAGGGGGAAAGTTATTTTGGTTACGTCTATTAGTATGGGTAGTGATAAACAAGGGTGTGATGGGTCGTTCTATTCATGGGTATATGGTGGTGGCGTAGACATAATGTGTAGTGCTGTATAAACAAGGGTGTGATGGGTCGTTCTATTCATGGGTATATGGTGGTGGCGTAGACATAATGTGTATGTGTAGTGCTGTATAAACAAGGGTGTGATGGGTCGTTCTATTCATGGGTATATGGTGGTGTCGTATAGGAATGTGTATGGGTAGTGATAAACAAGGGTGTGATGGGTCGTTCTACTCATGGGTATATGGTGGTGGCGTAGACATAATGTGTAGTGCTGTATAAACAAGGGTGTGATGGGTCGTTCTACTCATGGGTATATGGTGGTGTCGTAGACATAATGTGTATGGGTAGTGATGAACAAGGGTGTGATGGGTCGTTCTACTCATGGGTATATGGTGGTTACGTATAGGAATGTGTATGGGTAGTGATGAACAAGGGTGTGATGGGTCGTTCTACTCATGGGTATATGGTGGTGGTGTAGACATAATGTGTATGTGTAGTGCTGTATAAACAAGGGTGTGATGGGTCGTTCTACTCATGGGTATATGGTGGTGGTGTAGACATAATGTGTATGTGTAGTGCTGTATAAACAAGGGTGTGATGGGTCTTTCTACTCATGGGTATATGGTGGTTACGTATATTAGTATGGGTAGTGATGAACAAGGGTGTGATGGGTCGTTCTACTCATGGGTATATGGTGGTGGCGTAGACATAATGTGTAGTGCTGTATAAACAAGGGTGTGATGGGTCGTTCTACTCATGGGTATATGGTGGTGTCGTAGACATAATGTGTATGGGTAGTGATGAACAAGGGTGTGATGGGTCGTTCTACTCATGGGTATATGGTGGTTACGTATAGGAATGTGTATGGGTAGTGATGAACATGGGTGTGATGGGTCGTTATACACATGGGTATATGGTGGTTACGTATATTAGTATGGGTAGTGATAAACAAGGGTGTGATGGGTCGTTATACTCATGGGTATATGGTGGTGGTGTAGACATAATGTGTATGTGTAGTGCTGTATAAACAAGGGTGTGATGGGTCGTTCTACTCATGGGTATATGGTGGTGGTGTAGACATAATGTGTATGTGTGGTGATAAACAAGGGTGTGATGGGTCGTTCTACTCATGGGTATATGGTGGTGGTGTAGACATAATGTGTATGTGTGCTGTATAAACAAGGGTGTGATGGGTCGTTCTACTCATGGGTATATGGTGGTGGCGTAGACATAATGTGTATGCGTGGTGATAAACAAGGGTGTGATGGGTCGTTCTACTCATGGGTATATGGTGGTGTCGTAGACATAATGTGTATGGGTAGTGATGAACAAGGGTGTGATGGGTCGTTCTACTCATGGGTATATGGTGGTGGCGTAGACATAATGTGTATGGGTAGTGATGAACAAGGGTGTGATGGGTCGTTCTACTCATGGGTATATGGTGGTGGCGTAGACATAATGTGTATGTGTGGTGATAAACAAGGGTGTGATGGGTATATGGTGGTTACGTATAGGAATGTGTATGGGTAGTGATGAACAAGGGTGTGATGGGTCGTGGTTTCTACTCATGGGATGGGTATATGGTGGTTACGTATATTAGTATGGGTAGTGATAAACAAGGGTGTGATGGGTCGTTCTACTCATGGGTATATGGTGGTGGTGTAGACATAATGTGTATGTGTGCTGTATAAACAAGGGTGTGATGGGTCGTTCTACTCATGGGTATATGGTGGTGGTGTAGACATAATGTGTATGTGTAGTGATGAACAAGGGTGTGATGGGTCGTTCTACTCATGGGTATATGGTGGTGGCGTAGACATAATGTGTATGTGTAGTGATGTATAAACAAGGGTGTGATGGGTATATGGTGGTGGCGTATATGAATGTGTTCACTAGGCATGGTGTAGTGATGTATAAACAAGGGTGTGATGGGTCGTTCTACTCATGGGTATATGGTGGTTACATATATGAATGTGTATGTGTAGTGATGTATAAACAAGGGTGTGATGGGTATATGGTGGTGGCGTATATGAATGTGTTAGTATGAGTGGTGTAGTGATGTATAAACAAGGGTGTGATGGGTCGTGGTTTCTACTCATGGGATGGTTATATGGTGGTTACATATATGAATGTGTCTGTTCGTGGTGTAGTGATGTATAAACAAGGGTGTGATGGGTCGTTCTACTCATGGGTATATGGTGGTGGCGTAGACATAATTTGTATGCGTGGTGATAAACAAGGGTGTGATGGGTCGTGGTTATACTCGAAGTAAGAGGTGGTTACTGAACAAGGAGGTGTAGTTGTTTACTGAACAAAAAGAGAGGTGTAGGAGTCTGACACAGTAAAACACAGAGACAAAAGTAAAAACAAAGTGGGTTCAATAATGAAACAATCAGGGTCGTGTAATACGAAGGCATTCTCCGGTCTTAGGGATAAAAGAGGCCGCCGGGGTGGTGTTATAAGTGGTAGTAACTGCAAGGGTGGGTTCTTCACCGAAAAGCTTATAAAGAAGGATATGGTGGTAAGGGGTGTAAATGGTGATGTCGATCGGGCCCGCAGATCACCCGGTGTCAATACGGTTCCAGGTGCTTGAACTGTTCCTCTAGGCGATATATCAGCGTCTACACGAGTCTCCTTGTCTATAACAAATACATAAACACAAACACACATACAAATACAAAGACAACCAGACATACACATAAAGACAGACAAGCACAAAGACACACCCATACTATTACTACTGTCATCACAACTATACACCCATAATCAATTACACAAATACACACCTACTGCAAAGACAAATACAAAGACAGCCAAATACAAAGACACACCCATCGCCTAGGATTACTACTGTCATCACAACTATACACAAGTACACACCCATAAACAAATACACAAAACCACTCAAAGACAAACACATCTCCTAGCATTACTACTGTCATCACAACAACCACACACACACACACACACACACACACACACCCTTGATTATCACCACACATACACAGACATACACACATGAACACAAATAGAACCAGACATCAACTACACACATACACACTTGATACACTTGTACGTACACACCTACAAGCGTACAGACACACAGACACACCCATCGCCTAGGATTACTACTGTCATCACAACTATACACACTTGATACACTTGTACATACAGACCTACAAGCACACAAAAACACACCCAAACCATTACTACTGGTACCACAACAAGTACACACCCATAATCAATTACACAAATACACACACACATACAAACACAAAGACAACCATACACAGACACACCCATCGCCTAGGATTACTACTGTCATCACAACTATACACACTTGATACACTTGTACATACAGACCTACAAGCACACAAAAACACACCCAAACCATTACTACTGGTACCACAACAAGTACACACCCATAATCAATTACACAAATACACACACACACACACATACAAACACAAAGACAACCATACACAGACACACCCATCGCCTAGGATTACTACTGTCATCACAACTATACACACACGTGTACACACATACAAGTACAAGAATAGCTTGTCTAACTGCCACGTCAGCTATGTAGGGTGCAGACCCAGTGTATAAAATAGAAGGCGTCTCTTGTGAGCTCAGTACCAGTTCACGGGCTGAGTTGGGTATCTACAGAGGTGCTTCAGGCTGGTGTGAGCAGTGTAGTAAGCAGATATTGTTCACGTACTGACTTGGCTACAGTGGTGAAATTTGGTGTGAGCATTGTTCGTGTAGTAACCAGCTATTTTTCACGTAGTGACTTGGCTAGTTACAGCAGTGAAACTTGGTGTGAGCATTGTTCGTGTCGTCGGCAGCTGATAAAACACTGAAACAATGTATACACCAGAACTTTTTGGTGGTGTAAGAAACGGAAAAAAAAACAAAACAGTTTATCAATATGACCACCAGATCTACTGTCACGTGTTCAGTGTGCGACAAAGCCTATTGTGATAAGTATACCCTTAATCGTCACATTCGGACCATTCACGAGGGGAAAGACCAAATATATCCCTGTCAGTTATGTGATAAGGTGTATAATACGAACGACGTCCTACAAAAACACAAACGAATACGTCATCAGCCACGTATGAATACATCAAACACTACAATACCAGAGACGACAGCACCACCTGTCTATTTACACCAGCCTCGTAGTCTAACGCAAGTACCAGACTGCCACCACTGTAGCTTCAATGATAACCTTACCCGCCATAATGGGAACATTCACAATGATTATCCCTGTCAGATACGTACCAATCTATACAATTCGAACCTACAACGGTACTTACATCACCAGACATCACGAGAAAGGATGACACCCTTAGACACCCTGGCAACACCTCCACTCATAGTAGCAGACGGTATCCAACCAAATGATAGAGGCAGCTTGACAGCCCTTAAGGCGTACTGCAAGGACCTCTCGATTATGCTACCCAATCAAATGGTAGTATTAGAAAAAAAGTGTCGACCACCGCTATCGGGTGGTTTTAGTATGATAAAAAGAAGTAATCAGATATCTTGTATGATATCTCATACATGTCTTTATTCTGGATCCGAAACAAATAAGGTATGTGTGATGACTTCGACAACAACAGTGTTTTTGATAGTCAACCAGCAGAGCCCAGAAGAATGAAGATCACTAATCCAGAACTTTTTGGTGTTTCACTAATCATCTATGTCATTGATTGTTTCTTATGATATATAGCTAAACTGTTTTTCACTACTCATGTATGTCCTTGGTTTTTTCTTATATCACTAAAGTGTTTTTCACTAAGCATCTATGTCATTGATTTTTTCTTATATCACTAAACTGTTTTTCAGTACTCATGTATGTCCTTGATTTTATCTTATATCACTAAAGTGTTTTTCACTAAGCATCTATGTCATTGATTTTTTCTTATATCACTAAACTGTTTTTCACTACTCATGTATGTCATTGCTTTTTTTCTTATATCACTAAAGTGTTTTGATGAATATGTTGTGAACACACATATTTTGGTGATAAAAATATTGAAACCAAGTTTTTTTGTTGATTTTCTTTATTGGTTTTGTTTTCATGCCGTTGTCTTGTCGGCTCAGAGCTTACATTACCAGACATGAACAAAGTCTTAGAAGAAGTTATGGCAAATACAGAAATATATGAAAAATAACCAAGTATGAAAAACATCGCCCAAAGACAGAAATATTTCAACTAAACTTATAAATAAGTCACCAAAAGGGGAAAAGGTCAAGTACAGAAATAGCTATGGAAAAAGTAAGTCCACAAAACTAAGAAAGAAATGTAACTTCTGTAGTCAAATGTGTCTTATCTGAAAAGACGCTATCAATGTCACCCCTTTCCTTGTTTTACTTTACCAAAGACCTTCACCGTATCTGGTACAGAAACCCTTATACAGCACTCATCTCTCCACAGTCTTGGTTGCTTTCTAATACAAAGTGGTTACATCACCAAGAACTTCAAAACCTCCATTGTACACGTGCTCCATTGAAACACCCATGACAGTTAACAACATGTATGGCCATGTAATCTGTGAGTCCATCGGGGATAGTTCATCCGAGTATTCCAAAAGATCCATTTCCCATGGCTGACATCTTCAACTTGCTATACCACAACTTATTCTAACATACACTTTACATGAAATTTCCCAAATTTGGGCTCTATTAAAGATTACGTAATGAGATACACAAAGACACCAAGAACATATCAGACAAAACAACTCACAAACCAGACTTAGAACTAAAACTTAAACCATATCAGATGAACCACCCAACAAGTACTACTAGAACACAAACATATAATAAGGAAACACATGACACACAGAGCTTACAGACAAATCACTTGGACTCAAACAAATTTTGCTTCTTGTACTGTAGAATTCTACATTATACATCATTTAACCCTAACCTAACCCCTAACCCTAACGATTCACCAAACACAACAAGCTCTTTCTGTAAGAGACATAGACACAAACCACTGTTAGAAAGCGAAAAAGTTAAATTTTAATTAACACTTAAAAATAATAAATCGCAATTTTATTTCGCTTCACTTAATATACAGATATAGACTAAGTATAGGTATAGGTATAGGTTATGTATAGGACTATATCGAGCTTACATTTTGCGCAATAAAATTGCGATTTATTATTTTTAAGTGTTAATTAAAATTTAACTTTTTCGCTTTCTAACAGTGGTTTGTGTCTATGTCTCTTACAGAAAGAGCTTGTTGTGTTTGGTGAATCGTTAGGGTTAGGGGTTAGGTTAGGGTTAAATGATGTATAATGTAGAATTCTACAGTACAAGAAGCAACATTTGTTTGAGTCCAAGTGATTTGTCTGTAAGCTCTGTGTGTCATGTGTTTCCTTATTATATGTTTGTGTTCTAGTAGTACTTGTTGGGTGGTTCATCTGATATGGTTTAAGTTTTAGTTCTAAGTCTGGTTTGTGAGTTGTTTTGTCTGATATGTTCTTGGTGTCTTTGTGTATCTCATTACGTAATCTTTAATAGAGCCCAAATTTGGGAAATTTCATGTAAAGTGTATGTTAGAATAAGTTGTGGTATAGCAAGTTGAAGATGTCAGCCATGGGAAATGGATCTTTTGGAATACTCGGATGAACTATCCCCGATGGACTCACAGATTACATGGCCATACATGTTGTTAACTGTCATGGGTGTTTCAATGGAGCACGTGTACAATGGAGGTTTTGAAGTTCTTGGTGATGTAACCACTTTGTATTAGAAAGCAACCAAGACTGTGGAGAGATGAGTGCTGTATAAGGGTTTCTGTACCAGATACGGTGAAGGTCTTTGGTAAAGTAAAACAAGGAAAGGGGTGACATTGATAGCGTCTTTTCAGATAAGACACATTTGACTACAGAAGTTACATTTCTTTCTTAGTTTTGTGGACTTACTTTTTCCATAGCTATTTCTGTACTTGACCTTTTCCCCTTTTGGTGACTTATTTATAAGTTTAGTTGAAATATTTCTGTCTTTGGACGATGTTTTTCATACTTGGTTATTTTTCATATATTTCTGTATTTGCCATAACTTCTTCTAAGACTTTGTTCATGTCTGGTAATGTAAGCTCTGAGCCGACAAGACAACGGCATGAAAACAAAACCAATAAAGAAAATCAACAAAAAAACTTGGTTTCAATATTTTTATCACCAAAATATGTGTGTTCACAACATATTCATCAAAACACTTTAGTGATATAAGAAAAAAAGCAATGACATACATGAGTAGTGAAAAACAGTTTAGTGATATAAGAAAAAATCAATGACATAGATGCTTAGTGAAAAACACTTTAGTGATATAAGATAAAATCAAGGACATACATGAGTACTGAAAAACAGTTTAGTGATATAAGAAAAAATCAATGACATAGATGCTTAGTGAAAAACACTTTAGTGATATAAGAAAAAATCAAGGACATACATGAGTAGTGAAAAACAGTTTAGCTATATATCATAAGAAACAATCAATGACATAGATGATTAGTGAAACACCAAAAAGTTCTGGATTAGTGATCTTCATACTTCTGGGCTCTGCTGGTTGACTATCAAAAACACTGTTGTTGTCGAAGTCATCACACATACCTTATTTGTTTCGGATCCAGAATAAAGACATGTATGAGATATCATACAAGATATCTGATTACTTCTTTTTATCATACCAAAACCACCCGATAGCGGTGGTCGACACTTTTTTCTAATACTACCATTTGATTGGGTAGCATAATCGAGAGGTCCTTGCAGTACGCCTTAAGGGCTGTCAAGCTGCCTCTATCATTTGGTTGGATACCGTCTGCTACTATGAGTGGAGGTGTTGCCAGGGTGTCTAAGGGTGTCATCCTTTCTCGTGATGTCTGGTGATGTAAGTACCGTTGTAGGTTCGAATTGTATAGATTGGTACGTATCTGACAGGGATAATCATTGTGAATGTTCCCATTATGGCGGGTAAGGTTATCATTGAAGCTACAGTGGTGGCAGTCTGGTACTTGCGTTAGACTACGAGGCTGGTGTAAATAGACAGGTGGTGCTGTCGTCTCTGGTATTGTAGTGTTTGATGTATTCATACGTGGCTGATGACGTATTCGTTTGTGTTTTTGTAGGACGTCGTTCGTATTATACACCTTATCACATAACTGACAGGGATATATTTGGTCTTTCCCCTCGTGAATGGTCCGAATGTGACGATTAAGGGTATACTTATCACAATAGGCTTTGTCGCACACTGAACACGTGACAGTAGATCTGGTGGTCATATTGATAAACTGTTTTTTTTTTTTCGTTTCTTACACCACCAAAAAGTTCTGGTGTATACATTGTTTCAGTGTTTTATCAGCTGCCGACGACACGAACAATGCTCACACCAAGTTTCACTGCTGTAACTAGCCAAGTCACTACGTGAAAAATAGCTGGTTACTACACGAACAATGCTCACACCAAATTTCACCACTGTAGCCAAGTCAGTACGTGAACAATATCTGCTTACTACACTGCTCACACCAGCCTGAAGCACCTCTGTAGATACCCAACTCAGCCCGTGAACTGGTACTGAGCTCACAAGAGACGCCTTCTATTTTATACACTGGGTCTGCACCCTACATAGCTGACGTGGCAGTTAGACAAGCTATTCTTGTACTTGTATGTGTGTACACGTGTGTGTATAGTTGTGATGACAGTAGTAATCCTAGGCGATGGGTGTGTCTGTGTATGGTTGTCTTTGTGTTTGTATGTGTGTGTGTGTGTATTTGTGTAATTGATTATGGGTGTGTACTTGTTGTGGTACCAGTAGTAATGGTTTGGGTGTGTTTTTGTGTGCTTGTAGGTCTGTATGTACAAGTGTATCAAGTGTGTATAGTTGTGATGACAGTAGTAATCCTAGGCGATGGTTGTGTCTGTGTATGGTTGTCTTTGTGTTTGTATGTGTGTGTGTGTGTATTTGTGTAATTGATTATGGGTGTGTACTTGTTGTGGTACCAGTAGTAATGGTTTGGGTGTGTTTTTGTGTGCTTGTAGGTCTGTATGTACAAGTGTATCAAGTGTGTATAGTTGTGATGACAGTAGTAATCCTAGGCGATGGGTGTGTCTGTGTGTCTGTACGCTTGTAGGTGTGTACGTACAAGTGTATCAAGTGTGTATGTGTGTAGTTGATGTCTGGTTCTATTTGTGTTCATGTGTGTATGTCTGTGTATGTGTGGTGATAATCAAGTGTGTGTGTGTGTGTGTGTGTGTGTGTGTGTGTGTGTGTGTGGTTGTTGTGATGACAGTAGTAATGCTAGGAGATGTGTTTGTCTTTGAGTGGTTTTGTGTATTTGTTTATGGTGTGTGTACTTGTGTATAGTTGTGATGACAGTAGTAATCCTAGGCGATGGGTGTGTCTTTGTATTTGGCTGTCTTTGTATTTGTCTTTGCAGTAGGTGTGTATTTGTGTAATTGATTATGGGTGTATAGTTGTGATGACAGTAGTAATAGCATGGGTGTGTCTTTGTGCTTGTCTGTCTTTATGTGTATGTCTGGTTGTCTTTGTATTTGTATGTGTGTTTGTGTTTATGTATTTGTTATAGACAAGGAGACTCGTGTAGACGCTGATATATCGCCTAGAGGAACAGTTCAAGCACCTGGAACCGTATTGACACCGGGTGATCTGCGGGCCCTATCGACATCACCATTTAACCCCTTACCACCATATACTTCTTTATAAGCTTTTCGGTGAAGAACCCACCCTTGCAGTTACTACCACTTATAACACCACCCCGGCGGCCTCTTTTATCCCTAAGACCGGAGAATGCCTTCGTATTACACGACCCTGATTGTTTCATTATTGAACCCACTTTGTTTTTACTTTTGTCTCTGTGTTTTACTGTGTCAGACTCCTACACCTCTCTTTTTGTTCAGTAAACAACTACACCTCCTTGTTCAGTAACCACCTCTTACTTCGAGTATAACCACGACCCATCACACCCTTGTTTATCACCACGCATACACATTATGTCTACGCCACCACCATATACCCATGAGTAGAACGACCCATCACACCCTTGTTTATACATCACTACACCACGAACAGACACATTCATATATGTAACCACCATATAACCATCCCATGAGTAGAAACCACGACCCATCACACCCTGTGTTTATACATCACTACACCACTCATACTAACACATTCATATACGCCACCACCATATACCCATCACATCCTTGTTTATACATCACTACACATACACATTCATATATGTAACCACCATATACCCATGAGTAGAACGACCCATCACACCCTTGTTTATACATCACTACACCATGCCTAGTGAACACATTCATATACGCCACCACCATATACCCATCACACCCTTGTTTATACATCACTAACATACACATTATGTCTACGCCACCCCATATACCCATGAGTAGAACGACCCATCACACCCTTGTTCATCACTACACATACACATTATGTCTACACCACCACCCATATACCCATGAGTAGAACGACCCATCACACCCTTGTTTATACAGCACACATACACATTATGTCTACACCACCACATATACCCATGAGTAGAACGACCCATCACACCCTTTTTTACACTCCCCTACAATATAGAAAAATAATCCCCAAAAGAAAACGACCCATCACACCCCCTTGTTCACATAATACACTTCCTATACGTAACCACCATATACCCATCCACCCTTGTTATACCAACATAACTAGTCTGCCCCCAAACCCAATCCCATGAGTAAACACCCATACACCCGTTTTCACACCCTACACTTATTCTACGCCCCCACCTAACCCATGAGTAAACGACCCATCACACCCCTTTTTCATCACTACCATACACATTATGTCTACGCACCACCATATACCCCTGAGTAGAACGACCCATACACCCTTTTTATCACCACCATACACATTATGTCTACGCCCCCACCATATACCCATGAGTAGAACGACCCCTCACACCCCTTTTTTATACAGCACTACACATTTATGTCTACACCACCACCCCTATAGAACAAAATTGTTAAAACATATTATACGGAAAATCCATTGGAGAAAGCCCTAACTGTTATAGGGCAAATACAAAATGGAAAAATAAAGGAGAAAATTATTGCAGAAAATACACATAAGGGTTTTAAAAAATTCATGAGGGGGAAAACCACTTTCACATCACCCACTTGAACACATTTACAGGAAAGGCCTTACAGTCACACTCCTACCCCATGTTAAAATTATTTTCCTTTTTAAAGCACAAACTTGTTTCAAAAGGGAATCCAAAATGTCTACCCACCACCATATACCCCTGAGTAACGACCCATCACACCCTTTTTTATCACTACCCATACAATATACGAACCACCTATACCCGATAAAGACCCATCACACCCTTGTTATACACCCTACACTTATGTCTACGCCACCACCAAAACCCCTGATAGAACGACCCATTACACCCTTGTTACACTACCCATACAATTTTGACGAACCACCAAAAATAAAACCCTCCCCCTTGTTAACACACTACAATTATTCACCCCCCACCAAACCCTAGAAAACCCACACACCCTTTTCACCCCCAAAAATATCCCCTTACCCAGGTGAAAACCCCTAAACCCCCTTTTTATAACCACACATACACAATGTCTAACCAACCTATACCCCCTGAGTAAACACCCCCTCACCCCTTGTTTATAAGCATAAATAAATTATTCTACACCCCCAACCCTTACCCCTGAGTAGAAAATACACCCCCGTTCATCATCCCCACACATTCCTTACGTAACAAATCCCAGAGTAGAAGACCCTCACACCCTTGTTTATCCTACCCATACAATTAGTCACACCCAAAACCCCAAAGAACGACCCACACACCCCTTTTTTATACAGATAAAAATTTTGCACAGAAATTCCCTGGAAACCCCTACACCCCCGTTTTACTAATACAAAACGAAAACCACCAATACCCATAATAGAACACCCACAACCCCTTTTTTTAAATAACATTATGTCTACGCCAACCAAAAACCCTGAAAAACGCCCTCAACCCTTTTTTACTACCCATTAAAAACGTCCAAAAAAAATTTTTTTAAACCAAAAACATTTACCCTTTAAATTTTTACAAAGGAGGCAAAAAGAGAAAAAATTTCCCCCCCCAAAAAAAAATTTACCCCCAAAAACCCTTAGCCCCCGGGGGGGGGGGGGGGGGGGGGGGGGGGGGGGGGGGGGGGGGGGGGGTTTTTTTTTTTTTTTTTTTTTTTTTTTTTTTTTTTTTTTTTTTTTTTTTTTTTTTTTTTTTTGGAAAAATTTTATTGTTTTTTTTGGGGCCCCCCCCCGGGGGGGTTTTGGCTAAAAGGAAAAAAAAAAATAAAAAAATTTACTTTCCTACGCCGAATAAAATTAAAAGAAAAAAAGGGCTTTCAAATTTTTTTTCCCCTTTTTGCTTTGCCCTTTTTGTTTTTCGTTTTGGCTTTTGAAAAAACCCATGAATAGAACGACCCATCACACCCTTGTTTATCACTACCCATACTAATAGACGTAACCAAAATAACTTTCCCCCTTCGCTTTCCAGAACCAACTAAACATTTACCTTAATTACTTTTTACACCCCACCAGGCAGCGTCAAAAAACCCGTTCCCACGAAAAAATTTCCCACACACCGAACAAAAATTTCACCCGCCCAAAAATATTTCCTTCAGCCTCCAGGCTGGAACCATTTTACCCATATTTCCTTCATAAACCCTATCAGCATCCAGCCTGGAGGCTAAAAGTGGGGTCTGGAGACCAACCTCTACTACTCTTGGGGACGTAAACTACAAGTACACCTGAAGTCGGTGTGGGTTAACTTGATGGTGGAGACCATTGGTAATAGGGAAAGCTAATTCATACACACAAATCAGTTCAGTGCATTAGAAGTAGTGCATGTATATATGGACTACGCTTGAGTTCAAATAACAAAATGTTCGTACAGCATCCGCGTTTTTATCTGTCTAACAAAAGCATCTTAAAGAATGTTTCTACAGCTAATGACCGAGTTTTGTCTTTCACATAGACCTTTGTCATCGTGTATTACTCGTATCACAAAATTAACAGTCACACGCCTAAAACAACAGACACGACAGAGCATCAGCTTGACATACTTACTTACAGGAATAAATAAAATACTGCACAGAATTGCCCCTGAAACATACACATTTAAGTAATTTTACTAAATACAATGACAATGGAAAACTGCACCAGATACCAAAATACATAAGATTACACTGTAACTAAATACCTATGAAAATCTGTAAATAATCATGTGATTGCTGTTATCTATTGACAATATTTTGGTAACCTTAAAACTCTTTGATAAAACTGATTTCTTCAGTACCAGTTATCTTTACTTGCATTGATTCTTCTAAAACATAGATTTAAAAAAAAAAAAAAAAGAGAACAATATTCCAGCTATAAGCAATTGTTACAAATGGAAGGACATACTGAAGAAATTAAGTTTACAACATATATTACACTTATCAAGTAAGAGATTATTTCAGCTGTGGTGGCTAGACATCTGACTTTTCTTAAGCATGATAATATAAGAGGGCTTCAAATGCTTGCTTGCTTGTGTTCGTTGGCTTGAGCTCCAACGCGAAGTCCTGTATGTCGGATGAAGACATCCTGTTGTCCAACATCAGTGTGATGTCATACAGGACCTGCGGTTTGCGTGAGTATCCGTTGTCCCATGTCTGGCTTATTGGTGTGCAGACTGGTGGTTCCTCGCCGTACAGGCAGACACACTCCGACTTCGGAGGAATCAGCGATCCTACTGACTTTAGCCTGGACCCCGAAGGGACCTGTTGCCCAGGACGCTCGACGAGGACGCGTCAATAGGTCTTGGCCAGTATATAACGGTATATAACGCGTACCTGGGCTTCAAATGAAAACCATACATTTTTTTTTTGGGGGGGGGGGGGGGGGAGGATTTATTCTGACAAATAGAGAACAAATTTGTAATGTTTCGACGAAGTCATCATTGCGTCATATGCAAGTCCTCCAGCACCGATAAAGTGCTTGGATTCCTGTAGACAAAAATGCTTTTCGTCGCGGTGTGTAACCACTCATACACCACCTACTGTACCTCTTCAACAGACCGAAAGTCTTTCCTTCCAATGACTCTTTGAGTTGCCATTCCTTAATCGCTCGCTTCATTTCCGGTTCGTAGTACTGAACCCAGGTTTTATCTCCAGTAACAATTCTTGATAGGAAACCATCACCTTCTGCTTCAAAGCACTGCAAAAGTTCTTGACAAGCATCACTGTGTCGTGGTTTCAATTCTGGAGTAGGTTGCTCTGGCACCCACCTTGCAGACACTTTACGGTAATATAGAACATCGTGGATGATATTACGTGCTGAGCCGTGACCTATGTCAAGATGTGCTGCATTGTCACTCACAGTCAATGGGTGGTTTTCCTATACGAGGCCTGCAACGGCTGCAATCGACTCTGGGGTCACTACTCGGTGTGCCTGGTCCGGAACAGTCTGTCACAGAAGCCACGCCGATTTGAAACTTCATATTCCACTCATACACTTGCTGGACTAACAGGCATGCATCACCATACTGAACCTTCACTCTCCGAAGAATATCTATATGTTTTACTCCTACAATGATCATAAAATGGAGAACAGAACGCTGCTCATCTTTGGTACATGTCAAAAGTGGGTTGGTCATCTTTAAACAGTCCTTATGATGTCACCGTGCTCGTCTGCATATTTCTGTCACGTGCTTAACAATCTTGACATCCTTAATTACAATATTGACAGGTTACAAGATAAAGGCACGTGGTTATTGTAATTTCTGTCACACTTTTAAGATTTCCATTTAAAGCATCCTAGTAAAATTACCAATCATGAGTCTTCAGTCATTAGTCCCGGTTCCAACTTCACGGCAACGGGTCGTCTCCATTTTGCTCCGTTCTTGTGCCAGTGAAAATAACAAAATGCTCCTCACTGCCACGTGTGAGAAGTGGAACAGACAGGAGTCTAGAAAACCAACAGCCCGCACAGAATGCCGACACAAAAGTTTACCACGAAAAATACAGTTCATCGTCGATGGAAGCGGCAGTCACTAGAAAACCAGCAGCCACACGTTACTGCATAAGGCAACCCAGTTAATTCAGCGACCGGCCAGCCGCCATTTTGTCTGAACATAAGTTCACGCTACAAACAACCGCAGACAGATGTAAAAGCACCCCACACGAAATTCACAGCTCACAGAGTTGCTCCGCGCACTCAGCTCAGTAGCAGTGCGACGGAACCATGCACTACCAGTCCAACATGAGGAAAATGTGTAAGCAAAACGTAGCCACAGGCATAAACACCCCAAAGGCCTTATAGCTCAACTGCCTATCCTCCATGTTGGGGACAGGAACTGTCTTTTCTTCACATCATAATAAACTTACCAGTAAGGGATGATTTTACAAGCTCCTGATAGCACTCTTGATCAGTGTCTCTGCCTTTCTTCAACATGATAATGAATAAAATCACCTCCACCATGGAGCCAAATGTTGCGTTCAATATGGCTCCCACGGCAAAACTGCTCTGCGCAGAAATGCTGGGAAACAAAATATTCTCGTTGTCAAATGTAGGAAACATTCAATGTGTTAAAGGTTGTTGCGTACCTTTTTTACAAGACGTTGTAGTCAAGCACATCATTTATTGACTGTGACATAATGCGAAATTATACGTGTACTAGTTTGCCACTGCTTTCTAAACTTCTAAGCTCATACCACTGAAATCAATGCATAGGAGAAGTCTGCTTCCAAATCACCGGTGGCTGATTTCAAGCCCTCAGTATCTCAGATAATTGTGATATTGCGTTCGCTAACCCCTAAGCCACAGATGCTGACAGTCAATGTTGTGAATAAAACAAACTATTGAGTGTATTAATTAAGTTTACTTTGGAGGTCAACACGAAAAGACTACTATAGACATCTAGCCGTATTGACAGACTATAGTTTGTTACATTGTGCTTCCCATAGCACAAGGCCTGGGCTGAATTGTAGAGACCATGTGTTGCCCTTGCAGCATGATCCCTCTCTCGGCCTGCACAGTTTACTCCAGATGACAGGTAACACCGATATATCTAGAACAAATAAAGCTGCGAAAGCTGCTGGATCAGTAAAGCAATGCTCTAACTGTCCGCCTGTCTAGTTCGATTAAAGACCAGTGGCCAGCCATGGTTAGGGGGCTGGTCTGCCCTGCCACACGACATTTAGTCTTTAGGTTCCATTTCCTCGCAGCAGGATAATGCTTGTACCTTCCCAATTGCGATCGTCTGCCCTAAGCCATTGGCACAATGTGAGATCTCGGGTTTGGTGAATGCCGCGAATTAGCGACAGAGATGTATAATATGAGTAAGACAGCTGAAAAAGACAGCAAAGAATAGGGCAGCTAAGGTGAGGTTGGTTGAGGGCCTGTTCTTAAATGGAAGACAAAGAACAGAAGAAGAAGAGGAAGAGGAAGAAGACAAGAAAAGACAATGTTGTCTTCTCACATACTGATAAGAGAGGCATTAGAAAACATCGTGATGACTGGGCAGATCGTCTGTGGAGGAGACAAAGAGAGGTCGAGAGACATTACGTTGGATGACCCAAGATGGTGGCATGGAGGAACATCATCAATAGAACTTAACTGGAACATCAAGGAGCAAGATCTCTAGTGATATGTTAAGTACAATGCCATTTGACAGGACACGTGATACTAATGGTTACTGAATCTGTTAATATGTGTTGTTATTATAGTGAGAATATCTTAACTGATCTGATGCATTATGTGCATTTATTAGTCCACCATTATCTCGTCTACCATGTGGTGCAGTGGCTTTGTATGGTCTTATTTGAGGTTAACATTACTATCGCATTGTCTGGTTTTGTTGAATTAAGAATAGTAAGACCTGCGTGGACGATCAGACTTCCACAGAACATCAGACTTCCACACAACATCAGACTTCCACACAACATCAGACTTCCACATAACACCAGACTTCCACAGAACATTAGACTTCCACAGAATATCAGACCTCCACAGTGGTTGGTGAATACGCTACTTTTCCAACAACACAGACCCACATAAGCCTCTATGTAAGGGGTAGAGGAGCTACCTGGGGTGGGTCTGGGGTGGGTGCCCGCGGTGAAGTGGTTTAGCCGACTGCCTCGTGCTCCGAAGGTCGTGAGTTCGATTCCGGGCTCAGTTTTTCGATTCACGAATGCACTTTTCTCGGAATCTCATTAGCGTCGCCGCTGGAGCTACGGACTTCATGCTCCATGTGATGCTTTGGGCAGACTGCTTTACTGAACGAGACGAGGCCATATATGATACAACCCACTGAAATGAAGTCGATCCCGTTTGTCTTTAAAAAAAAGTCAGTTGCACGTCCTATACAGGACATAGCATTCAACCCCAACAATGTTTGGCGGTTTGTGATTTACTAGACAAGTTTGCGTTCAGTAGTTTGCCACTGCTTTCTGAATCACCGTTGTATGAAAACATACGTAAGGCGATTTGCTTCCAAATCGCATGCAGCTGTGTTTAGATGCAGGATTGCAAATCGCATTCGTAACGTCTTCGCCACAGTTCCGGTTTCTTGCCTTTTAACCCTTTCTAAATTGGCAAAGACTGAACTATTTTGGTCACATCAAACATCCCAAATAGATAAGAAAGATGCATACTGCTTCCTGGAAGAAAGTGTATTGACCGATCAGTATGAGAGCGGACACGGGCTATTAAACACACTGTTCATGACAAGGCAAGAAGCAGGGGAGTCAGTCACAATAATCATCTTCCATTTTGCCGCCAAGCGTCTTGTGGAGGAATAGTTGACGTTCCAGTAACCGATGGGTGGCATTGGATAGTGTCATTTTGTGTGATTGCACAATGTCTTTGATGTTGTCAATCATTTCCTTCTCGGGGGTACTTTTGTTCTTGCATCTGATCTTCTTTGATTTAGTGCCAGTGCTGGTAGTTGATAGTGTTGCATATTCTAATGAGATAGCACAATCATTTGATCTTCAGTATACGTGGCACGCGGTGTTAATCACACACGTCTGTCTGTGAAGATCATTTCTTACTCGGTCTCGGAAAGTGAACTCGACAGCTCTCCTCCAACATCTCATCTCGCAGGTGATGACTTTGCCTAAGTATGATGTGGCTAATGTCCAAGTTTGAAATTGGTAGCATAGGGTTGGTGTGAATACGCTATTTATTATCTGTCATTTTGCATACACAAGTATATTTGGATGTATGGGTGAGCTAGTGAAGGATCTAGAGTCTATTCTGCAGCTGTAATGAGAGCGACATTCTGCAAAAGACTCACCGCATGCCGATCGTGGCGGGAGACCAGTTTTAATCAAAGTTAACTTTTAAAAACTTTGTTATTTCATCCACAACAGAACATCATTGTATTCCGTTTAAAACTACGTGTATGTATAACCATAGATTAATGGAGGAAGGGCTGAGACTGAAATAACAAATTCATAATCTGACGTAGTGAGACTAAAATAACAAATCATAATCTTCAACAGTTAATTAAAAATCAAAATGATAGAAAGCATCAATGTAGAATTATGATAACCTTACATGTTATAGCCGTGCCATTTATAAGCTCATTAAACAAAATACTGCACTAATCTAAAAATAATTTTTTTAAAAAATACGTTGTACAGTTTGTGTCAAGTTGAGTAGAATCAAGAGCCGACATTACAGCACTTGGTGCATTTTCATACGTGCTCCGTCTTCATATGCAACAGCCATCGACGAGTCCCAAAACTAATGGTACCAGTAGCAGTTTGTTCATGTGTCCCTCTGGCCTTTCCCCCGAATATAAATGTCGACCAAATCCCCTGGTTACTCCCTGCAGCGCCATTCTCTCCAAGCCTTTATGATCTAATTGTTCTTTTGTACTTCTTCTTCTTCTTCTTCTGCGTTCATCTGGAGATTCTTTTTTTTCGGACGTGACTGCGTTATGCCTGTTTACAGCAGAGCTGCGTTCTTGCGCCGTTAGTCCGACACATCCGACTTCTGCTGGCATTTGTTGACCGGGTTAACCTTCCCGGGTTCTTTTGTACTATATACACGATTCCAAAAGGGCAAGTACTCATTTATCTCCCCATTCGTCGCTACTTTTGTGGTATCAAGTTTATGAAATCGTTACCGTGGACTGTTCTTATTACTTTACCTTGTAAGCCAAGCAAGTTAGTTAAACTTACCTGGTAATAGCCATTCCAATGTAGTAAGTGAGGGGGATAATTGCTAACACGCTCAAAATACATTTCTGAAATGAGAAAATATCAAATTATCAAAATGATTATCGCCACTTAGTTTAGTTTAGTTTAGTCGTTGGATCAACATCACGGCACACGGTTTAACCCATAAGTGCTCCGTTTTCCTCCTAACTCAAAACTGAGTCTGGAGAAACTCAGCTCAATGCACGAACTCCGTTGCATCGGTGAGGATCCTGAAATACTTTGGGTAGATGTTTAACTCGAAATTTTGCCCGGGCAGCGCCGTTAGGCTACCCTTCTTCGATTTCCAACTGCCATGGGATTTTTTACGTGCACAACGATACACACGGGCGTCCGATCTCATTACCCAGAGACCAGGGGAAATTTTATTACTGGAAGTCCAGGTGGATTTTTTAAATAAATCCCGGTCCTCACCGGGGCCTGAACCCCGGGCCCCCAGCACTCGAGGCGGACACCATACCCCGAGACCACTCAGCCCCCCCCCCCCCCCCCCTTAATCGCCACTTCTTGAGAGTCAAGCCCGTCAGTGTTCAGATCTATTCTACGAATAAAATGAGTGGAACTGGGGTAAACAGATGTAGAACTGTAAACAATATAAAATAAATAAAATAACACACAATAAATAAAATAATGTAGCTTTACAGAACACATTTACGGAAAACAATTAGCCTTTACCAGCAAACGAACACAACATACACACACAGTGAAGACACTACAATGACTAAATTCAGACAAAATAACAGAATCTTTCCATTTTTCTCATTTGGTTGTTATGCCTTCATATAGTCACAGTAGTGTCTTCCCGTATTTATATATTGTGTTTTGTGCGTTCGTTTGCTGATGAAGGCTGGTAGCCGCAATGTCCTTTGTTTTCCATAATTACTATGAATGTGAGGAGCGGCTGACCGAGTGGCTAGAATGCTGTGGATTTCTTTTCTGTCGGGGGCAAAAAGAAAACCCTAACCTGCACAGTTTGCGGGGACTGTACTAGCCAGGCGGCCTTAATTCCTCAGGCTCGTTGCCCCCCTTGCCATACATCGCAAGGTACTATATTGGTAGTACATGACAGACAGTGACTATGAGTGTGCGGCGATTGATTACACTTGTCTGGTGTTAGTTTGCAAGTTTTCTTGTTCCTCTACCAAACCTCGTGACAGTCCCGGCAGGACGAGAATGTCATAAAACAGCCATTAACGATGTTCTCTGACTCTGATCTGTACAATTACATGACTTTTTATGGTTTCCCTTTGTCTTTTAACATTCAAGAGGGTGTCTTTTTCCTCGGCCTTTGACAGCAATTTCCAACTGCCAGAACAAGTGAGTGGTCTGTAATGCTCAGAATCAGAGTTATCCACTAGCATAGTGTATACTCGGTATCCAGGGTTGCGTTTGCCGCAGCATGGGGTGTTTTCCACAACCTCTGCCACGTGAAGATGTTGTTGGGATTTTCCCGTCCTCGAGTCATGAGATCATGATTGAATTTCGGCCATGAAATGGTTCGGCCACATAACTAGGATACCAACTGGTAGTATACCACAACAAGCAATGATGTACAGACCAAATGGAACCAGAAGAAAAGGCCAACCATGTAAATGATGAATAGAGGGAATAACATAATCCATGGGAATCTCGATATAAACGGGCAATCTCCCGATGTTTCACCTCGACACTGCAAGTTACAAGAAGAACAAGATGAGATGGTGATGATGGCATATCTTATACTTTCAAATATATAAAATGATCACAATGAGAAGGGAGGCAAAGAAAAACATCGTGTCAACTGGAAATATCAGCGAGAGACATTGCAATGGCAGAGAAATGATGCGGAATGAACTGAGAGGATGTCATGGAGGAATATCTTTAGCAGAGTTGATCCAGAACACCAAGGACCGAGATCTGTGGAGAGCCATGAACGCCCACGCCAGTTGGCAGGGCAGACAATGAAGATAATGGTGATAATGATGATGATGATGATGATGATGATGATGCACCAAACGTTGTGGCCCGGAACTCTTGTTCTTCTTCTTCTGTTCCCCTTTATCTTCCACTGGAGCATTGACACCAAGCCAGCCTATCCTTTACTATCCCCTGAGGCTAGCTCAATCAATCAATCAGTCAGGTGCCGTCTCCACAATGAAGATTGGCTGTAATGGATTTCCAACACTGTCAGTCTCTCGCCCTGACTGTACATTCTGTCAGATTGCAGTTCGCCCATCTCTTGATGTTATCTTCCCACTTGTATCATTGTCTACCTCTTGCTCGCTTGCCTTTAACCTTGCACCCCGGTATGGTTTTTATCAAAGTGTTATGTCTTTTAACGTGGCCGAAATATTTAACTTGCTAGCTCAATGCCCTACTATATTATTAATCTATATCTCCACTTCTCTTCTCGATGTGCTTTTAGGTGATACTCTGTTGTTTGCTCCGTTGGCATTAGTGAATAAATTTTATAGTATTTCTATTATCTAACATCATAACTACTTGCTCGATCCTATTATCTTCAACCTCAGAAAAGCCGTTACCTCACCCATGTCAATGAAATTAGCAATTTCACCAATGATGATGTCGCTTCTCTCCACTGATGGATCCTCCACAATAGTCGAAGAATTAGCCAATGCTCAGCACTTTCATTCCCTTTTACACCGGTTAGACAGGGTCCAATGTCAGGCAACAGATCTAACCGTGGACTTCTGTGATGTCTCGAACCACTACACATAGACAAGTTCAGTCTATAGACCTAGTTAAAAGTTAGCTGCATGTCATATTGCAGGACGTATTAAATAACCATCTAGGTCATCGTCATCATTATCATCATCAAGGTCCTTGCCAACTGGCTTGGGCGATCATGCTTCTCCACATCTTGCGATCTCCAATGGCATGGATCAGTCGTGTGGTGACTCCCTTCCGTCCTATGACACTAGACCGTCATTAATTTTCACTTGCTATCTTCCTCTATCTCTCTTTCTGTAAATCAGCTGTCAATTTATTGGCTGTTTGTAATATACTAGACACGTTTTACGTTCAGTTCAGTTTGCCATAGCTCGCATACCATCCAAGTCAGTGCAAAGCAATCTGCTCCCAAATTATCCCCAGCTGATTTTGAACCCTGGACCTTGTATGTCGGGGAATTGTGAAAATGCGTGTACTAACCTCTAGCCCGCAGAAGCCTACCCAGACTTAATGGGAGACCAGTAATCAGATGGATTTATTAAATCATGGGTACACTATCTCAGCATCATCATCATCTCATCTCACCTTGTTCCTCTTGAGCCTTGCTGTGATGAGGTGAAACATAAGCAGCGGGAGAATTCCCATTTATAGGTTTCATATATGGAGATTCCCATGGACTCTGTTATTCCCTCTATCCATCGTTTACATGGTCGGTCTCTTATTATAGTTCCATTAGGGGGTACTATATAGCCACAAATTCATGGTAGACCAGACGACACATTTAGCTCATGATCAAAGACTTAAACCCACCAAACTAAGCACACAGAATATTCCTAATCTGAAGCAACGAATACAGTACATTTAAATTACTTACTGTGACACCATTGATTATTTCATCATCTACAGCATATCCCAAAATAATGGATAAAATCACAAATATTAGCAAGTCTGTGTTTACTTTAAGGAAAGTGGAAAAAAGTGTGTGTGTGTGTGTGTGTGTGGTGTGTGTGTGTGTGTGTGTGTGTGTATATACTTCCCCTTCCTCCTTATATATATATAAAAAAGACAATGTATGTCCGTATGTTCTTTATGCGTTCGCGAACGGTACATCCGATTGAGATGAAATTTTCTACATGAGTTCTTCTCATTCCCGTGCAGCCAACTGGCATAGATTGTTAGTGTACAAACAGTTATTTACATAATACAATTTAATTTTTTAATTTACATTATAATTAATATATAGCGAGGGGGCTTAACTTAAGAAAAGTTATATCAAGGGACATAACTTTTAGTAGCATTGCTATATATTTATATATAATTGTTGCATTTTATCAAAGCTTTATAAAATGTTTATCTACAGTTATCTACAGGCAAACGCGTTATAATATTAATGATAAATCTTTAAAGACATTTCTAAAGTTTTCATAAAAATGATGTATCTATTTTAAATTTATGAAAATTTTTTATCTCATTTTTATTTTTTTTAAATTTTTCTTCAACAGCACATTTGATGTTTTACTTTTCTACATCAAATTACATGTTTTTTCTTCTATGTAATGTAATGTTTTTTTTTAAAAACATTCCCAGATATATGAAACGTTACACCCACGTTGGTATTTATGATGCTCATGTTAAACATTGCCTTAAGGAGTCAAGTATTATTGATTATTTTTCATGCTTTTTATTGCTTATTGCTCTTTTCTTGTCAAAGATGCTCATAAGAGATGTTGAATGAAAGAATGTATGAGAGGAAATGGAGAAGAAGGGCAGAATGTAAAATTTTCGTTCGTTTAAAAACAAAAATGTTTTTTGTGAGAGAAAGTTAGTTGCATACCCTTTGCAGAACTCTGCAGTCAACCCACCGCCCACCATTTATTGGCTGGTCGTGATATCTTGGTACCGTTTACTTTCAGTACTTTCACGTTGCCCTTTTTAGTCGAATCATATTTTCTACTATCAATCTAACTATCTATTATTCTATTCTAACTATATTTTTACAAAGGGCTGAACATAGATAGATAGATAGATAGATAGATAGATAGATAGATAGATAGATAGATAGATAGATAGTAGATAGATAGATAGATAGATAGATAGATAGATAGATAGATAGATAGATAGATAGATAGATAGATAGATAGATAGATAGATAGATAGATAGATAGATCCCCGCCAGGGACTGTGCAAAGCCGGGCCGGGTCAGCTAGTATATATATAAGAGAATCTCTGTCCTGTCTGTCTGTCTGTCTGTCTGTCTGTCTGTATGTTGTATGTCCTTTATGGCGTTCGCGAACGGTCCATCCGATTGAGATGAAATTTCTACACGTCTTCTAATCATTCCCGTGCTGCCAACTGTCATAGTTTTTTTTTAGTGTACAAACATATTTTCTTATTATTATTTAATATTTAATTTACATTATAATGTATATATAGCGAGGGGACATAACTTCTAATAGAATTGCTATATATGTAAAATTGTTGCATATTTCTCAAATAGGTGGACCTTTTCGCTGCAGTTATCTACAGCATATGCGTTATAATCCTCCCCCTCCTCTCCTCCCCATCTTCCTCCTCCTCCTCCCCTCCTCCTGCCATCTGCCTACCTCCTCCCCTCCTCCTCCTCCTCGCTCGTCCTCCTCCCTCCCTCCTCCTCCTCTCGCGTCCTCCTCCTAAGCCCTCCTCCTCCCTTCCTCCTCTCTCCATCTCCCTCTCCTCCTCCTCCTTCTCCCCTCCCTCTTCCTCCCTTCTCCCCCTCCTCTTCCCTTCTCCTCTTCCCTCCTCATCCTCCCTCCTCCTCCCTCTACCTTCTTCCTCTCCCTCCTCCTCCCTCTCCCTCCTCCCTCTTCCTCCTCCCTCCTCCTCCTTCTCCTTCCGCATCCTCCCTCCTCCTCCTCTCTCCTCCTCCCTCCTCCTCCCTCTCCCTCCTCCTCCTCCCTCCTTCTCCCTCCTCCTCCCTCCTTCTCCCTCTTCCTCCTCCTCCTTCTCCCTCCTCCTCCTCCCTCCTCGCAAACTACTGAGCGTAAACTTGCAAAGAGACCAAAAACAGCCAATAATTTATAGGGTTGACTGCGATTAACTATCTTGTTTTATTTATGTAGCAAGGCATGTCTTTTCATTTATTGACCGCTTCGCATGGTCACTATTCATGGATCTGAACTTTTTCATTTATTTTTAAATGGAAAAAAAAGAGAGGGCGACGACATTTATATAAATTATTTGTTATGGTTATGGTTATTTTATTTGTTTACAAATAAAGAGTTACTGGGTCAGACTCCCAGTAATGCCAAGCTATGGAGCTGACCAGGTCTAGTAAAACCGGCACTTGACATTTCTCTCAGAAAACATGGGCGGCGGCCGTAGCATCGCCCGAATTAGCTCACGTGACCCTGTGGTCATGGTTTGAGCAATTCATGAACAAGTATTGACTGGCACTACAAGAAGTAGAGGAAATAATTAGAGGTCAGAGGACACACCAGACAATATAACAAGTGACAGTTACAGTGTGGTCACGCAGGGACCAGAATTCTTAAGAAACTTCAAAGGCAGGCGAAGAAAAGAAGCCAGTGAAGATAGACACATAGGTGAAGAGGCGTATTAGGATATAAACGTTAGTTGCATATTCTTGACAGGTTGTCACAGTCAACCCCAGCATCTTTTGTCTTTTTGTGATTTCTTGGCAAGTTTACGGTCACTAGTTTGCCATTGCTTTCTGAACCACCGGGGCTCAAACCATTGTATGAAAACCAGCGTAAGGCGATCTGTTTCCAAAACGCCCACAGCTGTGTTTTGAACGCGGTATGTGGGAATACGAATTGCGTTTGTAACTCCCTTCGCCACAGCGTAGTAATCAGGTCATAATTAGGAGCCGCGGTAGGGCAGGGGTCTGACGTTCGCATGCCGGCTCGGTTATCATGGGGTCGATCGGGACAGAGGCGGATTCAAGTTTGTAATACTAAGCCTGGGCTTGGGCTCCCAGGTCCACCCAGCCTAAAATTGGCACCAGGAAACGTCTTGGGAAGTTAAGGCGGCCGTCGTTACACTGTCCACATCAGCCACCGAGTTCCGATTGGTCTATACAAATATGGGTCTAGCGTCATTCGTCCAGTGAGTTTTAAATCATGTAAAAGGGCTCTTTTGTACGGGTATTAATTCAGCAGAGCACATACAGACCTGCTGGTTTGTGTTTTTTCCACAGGGTTTAGGTGTTTCATTGTCTACAGACGCCAACCAACACCTAGAGAGAAGCACGCCACCTGAAGTGGTAGCTAAAGCCCAAAACAATTGTCCCAAAGTAGTTTCCTGCCATGAATGTGTGATGTCATAGCGCCAGTACATTTTTGTATGCCTCGGAGCAAGGAGGAATAGGTGGGAAATCTTCCCATCACATTGGGCAAGCGACAAGCCCAGGCGTCGAACCCCGTATCCCACTGAGCTAATGACATTATCTGCGCAGCTCGCTATTAACTTCGACAGCGCGTACCACACAATTTGGTTGCTAAGAGACCGAAGATGGTAAAAATACGTCTCGTAGAAACAAAATCAAAACTCAAAACAAAATGTTCTGGACAAAGGATACTGGCCAGAATAACATTGACTCCGTCAATAGTATACTTGTAGTAGTAGACGTTGATGCTTCTGTGTGAGTACATGATGATTTCGCTCATTTCTTCACTCTTGCTCTGTGTTTAGATAGGATGAAACAGATTGAAAATACTAGCTGTACCAAATCAAGATACTGAACACATCTTCAACAAGTATATCAAAGTGGTAGAACAAGGTATAACGGAATTATTGCATACTGGATTTTCGAAATCAAGCAACTTAACTGAATACATCTTCAACAAGTATATGGTAGTGGTATAACAAGGTATAACGGAATTATTGCATACTGGATTTTCCAAATCAAGCAACTTAATACATTTTCAACAAGTATGTTGTATAACAACATATAACTGAATCATTTCATACTGGCTTTACCAAATCAAGACACTGAATGCACCTGCAACAAGTATGTGTTACAACAAGGTAAAACACAATCATGTTCGTGGAGACTAAGGTCGGGGGGTCGGGTGTGCTAAAAGATTTCAGTGGTTCTCGGGATGTGGAAAAAGACGCTGACGCGGCTAATACAAACATGCAGCAAATGATAATTATATACAAGGAAAGTCCTTCTTCAGAAACGCACATGGTAAATGAAATAGAAAGAGGTTTAACAAATATGAGGAGGACATGGAAGGAATTGCAGGAGATAGCAAAACAGAATAGATTGAAGGTTTATTCTCCAATGGGAGACAAACGCCGCAGCAGAAGAACACGTGTGTGATGAAGCATTTGGCAAAAATGGTAAAGCTGAGAGAAATGTAGAATAGACAACATTATGTAAATCAAATAGACAACATTATGTAAACGGGCGGATAGATCATTGCTTTGCTGATTCGGCAGCTGGTCTTGCTCCAGATGTATTGGTGTTACCTTTCCTCTGGAGTAAAGTAAACAGGCCGAGAGATGGATCATGCTACATGGGCAACACATGGTCTATACAATTTAGCCCAGGCTTTATGTTATGGAGAGGTATAACATTCGCTCCCTCCATGGGTTGTAGTTGTGCCTTGTTAGAAGCACAATGTAACAAACTATCGTCTGTCAAGACAGCAAGGTGTCATTGAGTGAGTGAGGGAGGGAGGGAGTGAGTGAGTGAGTGCGTGAGTGAGTGAGTGAGTGAGTGAGTGAGTGAGTGAGTGAGTGAGTGAGTGAGTGAGTGAGTGATTTTGTAAGTGAAACTACTGAAGTCAGTTCAGTTCAGATTATTATCCTTGCACTCCGAACCTGTCCATATGTACTCCGGTCATCTCCATATTAAACGCATCAGCTTACAGCACTATTGTGGCATTCCTATGTTTAAGTACAAAAGCCATAAACAATAGATTGCACGATTTCCTGCCTGGCATATTTCGCTGCGTCACGTCAGGTACATACCACAGAGTTATATATCATATGGAGTGACTAAACGAATAATACTAGCGCTGAAATAATACTAAATACATAGAATGTCGAGTGTCTTATCCGCACTGTAGTCTCAGTTTATTAACTTCAGATGACATCTAACTGATGTGACGTGAGTCACACAGCTTTATTATCACAGATCCATGTATGTCTTTTTGTAAATAGATAAATAGAGCCAGACAAACACATTAATAGAGATATTAGATAAATAAAGCAAGTTAGTTAGTTGCATATCCTCTTCCAGACGTCGTAGTCAACCCTAGGATGTTTTGGCTGTTTGTGATTTCTTCTCAAGTTTATGGTCAGTAGTTTGTCATTGCATTCTGAGCCACCAGCACTCATACCACTGAATTAAAACCAGCGCAAGGCGGATGGCTGCCAAATCGCCCGCAGCTGTGTTTCGAACGCGGTATGCGGGATTACGAATTGTGTTCATAAAGCCTTCGCCACAGCATCGAAATTGAACAAGACAAACACATTAATAGAGACATTTTAACCGTAACGAGAAAAGTGTAAATCATTCTTGTGGTGACGTTTCTGAAAGAATGCAGACAGCAGTAATTTCCTTGTCATTTTTTCTGAAAGGCCCGCTCCGTGGCGAACGGTGTTACGAACACATTTCGCAAGCCCGCATATCCCGTTCGAAACACGGCTGCGGGAAATTAAGAAGCAGACTGCCTTGCGTTGGTTTCCATACAAAGGTATGGCAAATTCCGGTGCTTGTTTCCAGCAGAAATAAAACAAGCTGCTGTCATTTCTGTTTGGTACAGACGGTGACTAAAACATTAAATTGAATTACCACTGTAAGAAAAAAAAATAATAATACGAGATATAAACTCGTAGATATTGCCAAACAGCAAGATCGGAACATGAACACATCTCTGACCCAATACTCCAGTGATCATGTTAGAAGGCACTCCATGACTACCAACGCTTATCGATATTGAACAGGATAATAATGATAATTGTCAACCAATAATAAAATATACAAGCCACGCACAGTGTGCAATAAAGTTACATGTAATCTCAGTGCATAATTATGGCTGGAGGTGGGCGTAGCTGAGAGGGTTAGACAATCTCTGTTGACCGCAGCATCGTGGGCTCGTCCCACACACCGGTCAGCTGGCCTTAAAGGTTAACTTCTCGTCCTTTGACTTGGGATGTAAACTGCAAGTTCCACTGAAGTCGGAGAAGGGTTCGCCTGGTGGCAAGGGACACTGGTAACAGGGAAAGCCGACCCTCACGCAAAATAAGTCCAGTGCACTCACTAGTAGTAGTAACTACTATTAATAGTAATAATACACTGTGGACTACAGTCGAGTTCAAATCGAGTAAAAGAAAACAAACATTAATATGGTAACATAATGACAAAAAAGATGAAAAAAGATATTGACTAACATGTACAAACAACTTACGACAGACGTGTGGCCACAGTCCCCTATCTGCACGTCATCAGGAGGCAGGTATAAGATTTTGGTTATCATTTTGCTGTTGAGCTAAAAGGTTGTGGAGAAGACCAATCATTTTATAGTTAGCGTACTTCAGATTATATTTCAATAGAAACACTCAGTAGCCCCGTGTTGGCTAATCGTCTTCCAACTTACACCAAACTAATGATCTTCCTTCTTACACCAAACTAATGATCTTCCATCTTACATCAAACTAATGATCTTCCATCTTACACCAAGCTAATGATCTTCCATCTTACACCAAGCTAATGATCTTTCATCTTACAATTAGCTAATCGTCTTCCATCTTACACCAAACTAATAATCTTCCATCTCACACCAAACTAATGATCGTCCATTTTGCATCAACCTAATGATCTTCCATCTTACACCAAACTAATTATCTTCCATCTTACACAACAAATCAATGAGCAACTCCTACACGAAACAATTGAAAAATATAAACTGACTTACGTAAAAATCGATATATTTTGGGTACATTATGGTGGGAAAAGAGGAAGGGAAGGCAGAGAGATAAATATCTGGATGACTTGGCCATATGACATAATCGAGACAAAAACACAGGTCTGATCCACGACTCTGGTGATCGTGTGAGATGACGAGTTATGACACCTATCGCATGGCACATAATGAAGATATTGTTGGTTGCCTCCACAAACACTACCGGGATTTACATGTGAAACAAATCCAGATCATGATCGAGTACTTCACCCTGAGGCTGATCATGACGATACCTGACATTCATTTCCATAGTTCAAAGCAATGTATTCCCTTGATGAATTTAAGCACAGATGTCACAAATAAAATATTGCACGATTTCTTGCCTGACGAAATGCAGTGAAATATGCCTGGTAACAAATTGTGCAATATGTTATTTATGGCGACTATGTTTAAATTATTCCATCGTTGTCTGTCGTGTGGAGCTGACTTTGTTTCCATGTTAGTTTTCACTGATATATACATGCTTTCCCATTTTATCAATTTTGCCGACTGTCTACGCCTG